>VMBQ01013285.1:0-17798 GCA_007657795.1 Dreissena rostriformis
CTGCATCCAAAAACTAGTTATATGTGCATAATACTGCACTATTTCGAGATGAAAACAAAAGGGGGAAAAGCGTCTCCGATGGGACTCAACATTCCGACTTCCGAAGAGCATGAAAGCCAAATGGACCATTCGAACAGGCAGTGTTCGACACGTTGTATGAATTACTACATAGTGTCAAATCATGCATATATGCTCAGTGCCGTAGCCAGACCCAAATTTAAGCCGAGGCAGTATCTTAGGTCCTTCTATGGGGGTCCGGGGGCATGCCCCCCCCCGTATTTTTTTTTATACCTAGAACGTCTCTGGTGCGTTTTAAAGGCCATTTAAACTACATTTTATACCTAAATTATCGGAATCGTGGACGCTACATATTACCGTTCGGTATCAATAAAGTTCATTGTCAATTTTATATTCTGGTACCATAAACGGTGTTTGAAGTGACAATGATGTAACAAACTTTACTACAGATAAAATAGTCATATACTTCATTTGAAGTCAGATAGAAGAAAGAAAAAATTGAGACGCAGCTCTCTCATACAAGCCATAGTATGTATATGGATAATAGAATGTTCTTTACATATTTATTATTGAAATACTAAAATAAAATAGATCTACCTTATAATATGAAGAAACAGATCTATCAAACATTTTAGCGAATAATGTTTCATGAACATGTTTTATTATTCTTCAACTTTTAAATATCAATCTTATTGAACGCTAATTCAACTCTCCTGTCTCCAGTCGAATCCCACATTTGAAGATTTTTTTTTCGATCAACTGGAATGTGTTTATGCACAAACATTACAGCGATGCCATTAAGCCATTCCTCTTTCATAGTAGAACGTGTCCACGTTTTAAGCCTTCGCAATGCGCTAAAACTCCGCTCACATGTACAAGAACCAATACAAAATATTATTTCTTAAGTTAACATCAAATCAGCTTCCGCAAACTTGCTGTTGTAGTTCAAACAAGTTCACCGTGAAAAAATTCGTGGACGATTTGTTTTTCCATTTAGAGCTTGAAAGCACAATAGGGCTCTTTAAAGAAATATTTAAATGCATTAAATCAAACTCGTTTTCAATCATAAACACATATAAAAAGGATCATTGATGGAATTTACTTAAACACGGACCTACTGGGATTCGAACCAACAATATAATAGTGAGCAATGGATCCAGAGTCTGACGCCTTACCGATTGCGTCACAGGGGCATATTGCTTATCATGAGGAGTACAAATATTTAACTTAAATCAGTAAAGTTTTTGGCCATTTTTTCAATTTTCTTGTGTAACATTTTGTTTTAGCACTGCGTCATCATTTTCTGTCAGTTGACATTTCTATCATCAACGTTCTATCATCAACTTCATTGACTATTAAAAAGAAAAGACTTGAACTTTATATCAAAAAAGTTTAATACGCGGGATATCATAATTTGAAAATTCGAATGTAAACAAAGATTCTTACCACCTGAAACGGTCCCGGATTAAACTAGACGCCAGCCATAAAGAGGAGAATTCCAATAAAGGCGAAAACGCCAACCACCCGAAGTGTGTCTAGGTCCAAAATAGACCCAGACCTGGCCGTAAAACACCCGATCCTCGCTCGGTACGTTCCGATGTCCACAATGATTGTAACATCGAAGTGTACAGTGCGACGCTTTGTTTAATATACGGATTTTCCTAATCATTTTGCTGAGCCATTTGGCATCAATTGAAGTTATTAAAATGAAATAATTATCTGCCTCAACATGAACCAATTGTACTCAATGATAATATTTGTTTGTGAATATCATAGTGCATTAAATTCATTAAATTGCCTCAATTTCTTAAAATAAAGATTTTATTCTTAGACATTAATTTTCCTTTTTTTCCTTGTTATCTCAACATTGCTCTGCAAATTTAAGCCGAGGCAACTGCCTCGGTGTGCCTCAGCGTGGCTACGGCGCTGTATGCTGTTGTACTTACATGACAAAATCAAAATGCACACAAGAGTCAGTATGTACATCTCACTGTCAGCGTTCACACTTAAACCGATATATCCTCCTCTGTGTCAATGTTATGTACAAGGATTTTCCAAACACGAGTTATAAGTCCATACATCCATCGAGCAACGTTTGTAATGACCCGGACATTAATACCAAATGATGTTCAAGTATCATATTATAATTAGCGCGTACGTGCACTGGTAAGAAATCTTTAAAAAAAAAACGTCATAAGTTTTATTCATTCACACGCGATGTTATTAGTAAGCTCACTCGCAAGTACGCTTGTCTACAGTGTTGATTGAACGGTTTTTAGTATGTATATATATAACATCAATTCAACCTCACGTGGCGGAAGTTGTCCACAAACGCCTACAACGCAAGGAAGGTTAAAATAGTAACAATTGTCACGGTAATATGAATTGAATGTATATTACAACATAGCTGTCAGATAACACAATAAAATGTATCTCTACAAAACATTTTCCATACGTGAAATAGAGTTGTTATTATAGATATAAAATCCCGTATGAATTATCATAAATATCGGCATAGTTCCTATAATTAACTTAAATTAAGTCACTAACTCACTTGTTCAAACAACGTTCACACATTAATTTTAACTGAATATTACCCGTTCAACGAATTTCATTAATATATCAACTATAAAATGTTAGGATGTAATAAAGATAAATAAACATTTGCGTAATGTTATAATATGCAGTAATAATTTTCTCCAACTAAACTGAAACGTTCAGAATGAACAGGTGATGTATGTTTTCTCAAATTTTAGCTTGAACCTCCCATGTTTTTTTGTTGCGTGCGTATCTGTCGATATTATTTAAAACGGACTTGTTCACAGATTGTTGTTGGTGTTTGAAACTATTAAACGGAGCAATATTTTTACATTTTTTCGATATCAATAGTGTTAGACCGCTTGTTTTAATAAACAAAATGTAATGTATACGTGGTGCTTGAATATGTGACACTAAAAATTGTCATGTTGTGCATCTGTGAACAAGATCCTTTCAAACTCGAACGTGTACTTAATGTATCTCGCTGTTATTGAGCCTTCCTCTATGAAAAGGGGGTTTAATGCATGTGAGTAAAGTGTCGTCCCAGATTAGCCTGTGCGGTCTACACAGGCTAATCAGGGACGGCACTTTCCGCATAACCTGGATTTTTGCTAAGAAGAGACTTTCTTTAAACGAAAAATATCGTATAAAAGGAAAGTGTCGTCTATGATTAATCTGGGACGACACTTTACGTACATGCATTAACCCCATTTTCGCAGAGCCAGACTCATATATAATGTTTTCCAGTTGCAATTTTGAAAGTATTTAGATTCAATCCATTGTTTTGTTCTTGAAAGGAAGCAGATACAAACCCTGGCACTTTATGCCCATATGAGTCCAATTTAAACAACGGATCTAGCTTCGCAAAGATCTTAGATCGCATTTAACTGTTACTTATATTAAGGAATAAAATCATGAAAAGGATTATTATTCATCGTCTATATAATACATTATTCATGCTTAAAGTGTGTATAATTTGTTGCCCGGAAGAAATTTAAAAGAACATCCAAAATGAATTTTCAGCAAAGATAACTCATGTATGTGAGATTCAATCTTAACAACTATTTGAGTTGTCTCCCATAAAAGTATAATTTTACAATTATATAAACTGTTAAGTTTATTTCAATGGATGTCATGTCAAAGCACAATGAACAAAATATGACAGGACAAGACGAACAAATAATTGCACTATGATGTATTTACAACAGATGGCATGGTATTGTTAATAATACACGGGTTCGTAGTTTTTCGTATTCCGTCGTGCCCGCTCGTAGGCAGCCCCACTCGTTACCTTATCGTAAAAGTCTAAAAGCCCTGCGAGATTGTCCTTGTCTACGTTTGATAGAAATGAATTCATGGACTCGTCCACCACTTCACCCACTAGATCAGCACACGATCTACTCAGTTTGTTGGCGAGCGTCCGCGTGTCCTTTACCACTTCCGGTTCTGCAGGGCGACAGTTAGCGGCGACGGGTTGTGAAATGTGCATAGCGCGCGTTGTCTGCGCCGACGACATTCTGAGATCATCACGCGACGTCTGCACGTGGGTTCCTGCTCGGTGGTTCCATTCTCTTTGGGTTGCTTTAGAGTTGGTTGTTTGAATATCGATCCCTGCGTCGTGAGACTTAACTTGTTTTCCTTTCATCGAGTTACCTACATTCGTCGCACGTATATCTCCCTCGGAGCTGCTCTTTTGCACTGCAGGCGTTTTAATTCCCCAGAATGAATCATCCGATGCACACGACGCTTGCACTACATCCGTCATATGCGGTTTTTGTTTAGAACTTAAATTTTTCTTTATAGCCAACAACGACGTCGACTTATTAGTGATGTTTGGCCTTCTTTTCAATGTCAGAGTGTCTTGCTTTGGGGTCGAGCTCTTTGGACCGGGCATGACGTCACGGTGCATGCTCCACTGGTTCCATACTCGGTACACCTTGTCCTCATTTGGAACCAGTCGCTTCTCCTCGCTTGAAATCTCCATAGACGACGATGAAAGGTAACCGGAACTATTAGAATCAGTTTCCGACTGGCTCGACAGAGAACCGGAGGCGCTCAATTTCCGGTTGATGGGTGATTCAACGGGCTGCATCACAGTGCCCGGCGCGTGGACGCCCGTCACGCAGAAGACGCGCCCGAGGGACTTAGATCTGGTTGCCATGGTTCTTTTTTCCTGAAAAGACACATATTTCAAAAATAAATATAGGATTTTCAAATATTGTTGGTCTTTTTGTTTGATAATAATTTAAATGATAATAATTGAAATGAAAATTATTTCAATCGTTTGATATTTATGTTTTATTTTAATATTTCTATTTAATTTATGATATTTGCTATTACGTAGAAACTAAGTACCAAATAATAGCTGCATTTATATTGTTATCCGTTTACTTTCTTTAAAATCCTAGTAACGTTAACGTGTTTTTGGTCAGTTAAATAATGACAATATTTCACATTTTGCAAACACATCGAAACGAATTAAGTAAATATTAACATTACTATTTACATAAAATATTAAACCCTACGTTTAAATGCGATTAAAGTTTTAACTACCATTAAAATTAATATCGTTAACGAACCTGTTAGTCCTATACTACAAATTAATCAGTCATACATAACACACACGGCAGTAAATTCTGCTTGTTCGATCCCAATAAATTCATGAAATATTTGGGTCTAGTTTAAATACCGATGTGCTCGCATTGTTTGAAGCCTTCGCATGCAACTATACCCCATGCCATATGTATAACAATAGTCGATAATGTGGCTAGATTATTTTTTAATAACACCTCGCATTGTTCTCGTCTTTGTTGTAACGGCTTCGTAAGAATGTGCGATTGACAATGTTAACAGATTTACCTACATCTCAACAACTGTTGAATTCAAAATAGCGATTTGACACTTGCTTCGGGATTTGTTGCATCATTAGGAACATCACAAAAACGATTTAATGTCAATTAGCCATAGAAAAGAACATAATATGATTAGGAATAATATAAATCTAAATGTGAATAATAATAGTACAATGATATTATCAATAACACCATATGATGCGTTGATTGTATTGAACAACAACAATCCCACGGTCAACTGTAGCCTTTAAAATACAATTACATACCTTTTTCTTAGAAAATATAACTGGCATTGTTGGATTAACCCATTTATGCTTAGCGTCTAGAAAAAAAGGCCTAAGCGTAGACCCAGATGAGACGCCGCATGACGTGGCGTCTCATCAGGGTCTGCGCTGTTTGCTTAAAGGAATTTCTGTAAGAAATATTCCAAATATAGAAATACATATACTAGACATCCCTAATTTTGGAAATAAATTGATCCAATTTAGAAGGATGGGAGAGTCCACAAGGTATATGTGGGTTAAAATACAATTACATACCTTTTTCTTAGAAAATATAGCTGGCATTGTTGGATTAAAATATATCATATTCACAAATTATGATAGATCGATATCTTTCTCCCAGGAGACACAATTAGATTCATGGACATGAACATACCTGGTTTTTATTCATCTTTCGCCTTATTCGCAGCTTGAGAGTGGTTACCGGACAGGTCCCAGCGTAACATGAACTCAGCATCTCCATATTGTATCGACAGCTTGCCTTCCTGTCGGAAAGTCCTGTAAATATATAAGCAAAAATGCATCGAGCTAATGGAGTCACCGTCCATAATTGCGTGTTGGTAACAGTTTGCACGTGGCCTCTCGCGTTCGAGTCCTTAGCCGTAATTGAGAAGGTCTGGCAGTGCAAACACCGGACCTCCTCTAATTGTTTACCTATCCAACGGATTAACGTGGACATCTACTCGTGTCACAAATACCGATCCAATTACAATGTTGACAGAGATGTTTATAATTATTCGAGCTAGCATCCCTGATTGCAACCTGAAACAAGATTTTGATTGTCGGACAAAATAGTGTAAATTGCCGATTTGTAAAATAATTATTTCTTATGACCTGGTGAAAATTCTAGATAAGTAATAAATTGCAGCACAGTCAGAATGAGTACAGATGCCAGTAAACTAGTACTCGAACTTGGGAAAATGAGTATAGTGTGCTATAATTGTAAGTATAATAGGCCCGTTTTGGGTTATAGTCTCCACACCAACACGCATATAACAGACTATTCCGTATATATAATTGCTAGAATTAAACGTTGGGCGACTTATCATTCAAACGTAGTTATAATTTATCAACATGACTTTACGGCTATTGAAGGTAAGTTATAGAGGTATTTAAAGTGAATTTTAGAAAAAGTTGTATTTATGTTTTCAAAATGTATAGTTTTAAGGCATGATTCCTTTACTTGAGCGAATGGATGACACATATAATCGTAATTACAAGTCAACATGAATTTATAGCAAACATATTTTACTTATTCCAAGCGCATTTAAAACTTAGCTCGTTCACATAGACTTAATATACGGAGAAAGTTAGGAAAAAATACCAAAAAGGCTTAAATACATGCACATATATATTATTATCTTCCAAACATAGTCAACTGATTCTTATTACTTGTTTTAACAGTTTAAGAATAAGAATGCAAACGGAAATGAACTAATTTTGTATCAATTGTTCGTTATAAATTTGGCTCGACGCATTTGAAAGCTTTATGACCAAGTTATTGAATAGATATCAACGTACGTCCATGGACGTGAGTACGACGATTCATCAACCAAATTCTCGAAGATCTATGTTTAGATATTCTTTATTTTACAGTAAGTTAAGAAGGGAGAGGATTCATATATTGTTTTAATTTGCAAATATAATTACTTATTTAAATATTTTTAAATTTGAGCTGATGATATTTTCATTTGCAATTTTAAGCATTTAACGAGTTCACACTTGACATAACTTTGATTAAGCAGCGGAGATTTTTTTTATTATTTTTTTTTTTTTAGATGGGGGATGGGTCATATAGTTAAATTGAAATATGTGGCAAATATATAATATTATTCAAATATGTAATCATGTTTGTTAGAGATGAGTCCATTTGCAATTTCAAGTAGTTAAACCTACAATTGAGCGAGTTCAAACTTGACGGGGAATAAGTAGCGGGTACAGCCGAGCAGTCAGAGTTGTCATAAAGTCATGGATGACAGTTGTGTCGTTCTGACAGTGATGAATTATGATAGAAAATAATTTACAATCATGGTTTTCAATTGCCACATGTCTATTGTTTAATTAATTATCTAGAAACATTTTTTCACTAAATGACAGCTCCGTTTCAACCGAATCTTTTCCAATTTGCACCTTTATTTTTGTGTACTAAAATGTCCTTTTGAATAATTCTATTTAGAAAACCATTATACTATAAATTGATATAATAAGACACATTTATCGGCTAAAATGAGTTATTCTTTTTATGTATCACTAGCAATAATTGTTGTAGTACTTATAGTGGAAAAAGTAGACTTATACGACTTGTAATAGCACTAGAAGTATGCAGTAGAAATAAAAGTTGAAGTAGCAACAGCTGTATTAGTAGTAGAAGTATCAGTAGTAATAGTTGCAGCAGCAGCAGCAGTATTAGTAGTAGTATTAATAGTGGAAAAAGTAGACTTAAACGACTTGTAATAGCACTAGAAGTATGCAATAGAAATAAAAGTTGAAGTAGCAACAGCAGTATTAGTAGTAGTAGTATCAAAAGTAATAGTTGCAGCAGCAGCAGCAGTATTAGTTGTAGTATTTATAGTGGAAAAAGTAGACTTAAACGACTTGTAATAGCACTAGATTTAGAAGTAAGCAGTAGCAGTCAAAGTTTCAGAAGCAACAGCGGTAGGAGTAGTTATTGCAAAAGAAGTAGAAAAAGAAGAAGTAGTAGTCATAATGTGAATAGAAATCGTTGCACCAGCAGCAGGAGCAGCATCAGCAGCAATAGTAAGTAAAATAGTAGCAGTAGCAATAGAAACATCAGTAGTATAAGTTGGTGATTGTGTTGTTGCTGTACTAATCGCTAAGGTTCTAATTAAATTGCGGTTTCTATTTAAGAAAAAAAAAGCTTAACATAAATTAATCTGTTATTTATTGGACCCGTAAAGAAATCAAAAAGTACTATATTTGTCACCGGAATGTGCTTCGGTCAATTTTCCACCCATGTTGTACAAATCTTCAACTAACCCCTACATCACCGCATGGCACGATGCGAAACCGATAATGCTCGAACACTTGACATATTGTCAAAACATATATTTACACGTGTCACGGATCATCTAGATTACAATTTTAACTTTTAACGTTGTAAAAACTGTTTGCAATCGTTAAATTTATCTTGGTTGATACGGACTTATCGCGTGGCAAATCTAACAAGATGGACAACTATTTTTCCTGATTACAACGTTGGCTTGACTAAATCACCCTGATATTAAGGGGCGGCCTTGTCGGCGATGACAAATATTTTGTTAATTTAAGGCTCCATTGGCGCTATAGGTGTATTTTGTTAATTTAAGGCTCCATTGGCGCTATAGGTGATTCGATCTTTGCGTATTGATGCCGAAAAGATGTTGACGAAGGGTTCACTGGTTAAAGTTATTTTTGAACATTAACAACACATTTCATTTGAGAATTTTAGTCAATGGTTTAATTTTCTTCAAGTTTTCAAATGCATTTCCTTTGCCAAGTTTTATGCTTTTATTGATTAATAATCTAATACTACAAATTCACAACTAACAAACCTTCATATAAGAGGCGCGTTATGCGAAAATTGGTCTTATGGCATTTTCAGCCAGTGAAGCTCGAGACCAGTATGCGCAGTCTGGTCAGGAGCTACCATGTCCGCTATAAAGTCACGCCATGTATCGTGGTCTCATAAGTGGACAGAGTTGCCCCTGACCAGACTGCGGAGATGCGCATATGGCATAAGACCCATTTTCGCATTACGCGAGTCATAGTAAATACGCTGCTTTTTATGAAAGTGCCATCATCCCCCCCCCCCCCNCCCCATGGATTCATTTCAGCTTTGTACAGTGCTTGGTTGTTTTTTACAGTTGAGTTTCTTTTATTGCCTATAAGCTCGGTTATGGTTATGTTTTATTAAATATTATGTTGCACTATTATATGAACATGTAATGATAAAACAACTGTATACCATACACAGCCATTTGCATGGAGTTGACCAAAACTGTTTAACATAGTTTGCAAAGCACCAAGGAAACGCATTATGTTACTTATTTCAATATCCTATTACCTGTTTGTGTCTGAAGCTACGGTATCATTTAGTGGTTGTCATTTTAAGAAACACTTCAACAAATTCACAGATACCATTTATGATGGATTTATTAAGTTCTTAAACGTTTTACAGCGTGTAACTTACTGCTTTAATCGCTTAAACTAAAACTACAACAAAGGTGTAAAGTAGCTTCAAAAGGATATTAACCACTGTTTTCTTTAGATCGCTATTCTTTAAGCTGATTTTTATCGCAAGATTTGCGTTTGATGTCACACCCGGATCTTTCATTATCTTTCCAAAGATACCTAATGTCCTTCGGCGGTCAATTAGTCATAATGTCGAAGACAACAGAGGCTGCCCGAATGTCATACGTGACGTCACGTGATGGTCAAGCGTTAACAGCGTCTCTTTTATATTTTGTCAATACGACCGCACTTTAATTAGTTTAAATTTCGACAGTTGTGATGCTGCACTCATTAGCGTTGTAAACTTAGTGCAGTGCGGACTCTTAAAGTTTTTTTTTAATTGGATATAACTGTTAAAGAAAGTAAGTAAAAGGCACTTGATACATATTTATTATTTGATGGATTAGTGTTATAGTTTAAAACGGCATGACAACTGTGGAGTTTCCCACTCACAATTTACTGTTTTTAATTAAAAATAAGACTTTGAAACATTTCCATATATTGAAAATATTTAAAGAACCGCTAATATTTGAAATGTCATCTTCTAAATTAAACTGGAGTATACTGCTGAATTAACAGATACAATAAAGGTCAATTTACAATCAATCTTTGAATGTTAATGCTACTAACTTTAACTGCAGTAGAACTGCTATATTTGAAGACAAAACAAGGGCACATTTACAATCAATCATGGAATTTATCAAGAAGAATCGTTTAAGAAACATTTCAACATATTATATGCATTTATCAAACATTATAAAACATTAATACTGTTCAATTGTTAAACCGGCGCAGTGCAAGTATTTGTAGCTACTCTTAAAAAAATACATCATCTTGCATGGTTTAGACGTAGCTTATTCAAAACGAAAACTTGGTGCTACAATTATACACTGAACAATTATGTCTTCGTTATTTTATACAAAAATGTTATAATTCGTGTTTTGTTTTCCCTTCGTTTGGCAAAACCATATATTTAATGAAGCACCACATACATAAAAACGCAGTTTTACAGTCTATAATGTGTCGCAAATTAAGTGCATTATAAAATCTTTAAATAATAAAACTGATTTAATATTCTATTTAGCTATTCACTGGGCGCCATGACCTATCAAATGTTGTCGTCTGAGTCATTCATATCCCGCGGTCAAGATTACATCTCAAACGCGCATGTCACGCGAGGGCGTCACAGCGACGTTCGAACGTTAGACACATTGCCTTAGATATTGTTTACTTACGTGCAAGACGAAAGCCGAAATTCCATTATTTAGACACACACTTTCATTGTAAACGAATCGATATCTTATTATGATGGTTTAATAATGATGCGTTTTTTATCAATTCTATATTGAATGATTGGTGTTCGTTTAATTAGTTTCTTCGTTCGATCTTCAATGTTCATTCATTCGTTGATTAATTAATTCATTTGATTCATCTATTTGTTATTACAGATGGTCGATGTGCAGCATATGAAAGACAAGGGGATCCCATTGCGAATAGACGGATCCACACGCTACGTGAAGGGTGTTACAAAGTACACAACCTGTGCTGACGTCATCAAGATGGTACTGAAGAAAACCGGTATCGGAAAAGAATATCGTCATCTATTCTGCATTTTCGAAATTTCATTGACTGGTGAAAAATTAGTGCCACGGAATGAGAGAATGTTGAAGCTTGTTCAATCGTGGAATGGCGGTCCAAATAAACTTGTGCTGCGTCGCGTGGAACCACTGGCAACCGTTGAAAACCCAGAGACTGAATCGAAACCAAAGCAGAAAACATTGTTCTCAAAAAAGAAAACAGAAAAGGTGGTTCAAGCGGCAAAGAAGGAAGATCCATATATGAAAACACTAATTTCATTGGCTAATTTTGTTGAAAAACAAAAGGCAAAACTTGGAAAACCAACTAGTGAACGATGTGAAAGCAGTTCAGAAAGTGATTCCAGCATGGAGGAGTTCCTTTCAAACATAGACAGAACCAAGATGGCGGGCTTTGTTCATTTTTTCGCAGCTATGGCGGGTGCCAAGAAGAAATCCTCATCGCAGTTAGCTCCCCCTAAGTCATCAGAGAGCGACGAGAGTGGGGAGCCGAAGGTGGCTCTACCGAAACGGCGCAACAGCAAACGCAGATCAAAGCACCATCTGAGGTCGAAGAGGCACAGTAAACGACCCAAGCACGTGCTAACTGAGATTACAGGCGATATACACCCGAACAAAATGCACCGTATTGATCGTGTTAATTTTGGCTTCGTTGACGTCGAGCCCTGTTCCAGAGACCTGCTGTATTCGCTCTCGAACCGAAATCTTCACCGATTTTCCCCACACAGGAAAGTAATCAAACCCGGGACATTCACCGCCCGAAGACGTCTATTACCCAACATCAATGCCACCTACGACATGAGCAACGGCAGGCGCCAGTCTACATGTTCATTTGTACCTTTCTCAGACGATGAAAGCATGTCCGATGGGAAGTTCACTCCAATCACACGTCGGTCGTCTGCTTCCTCCGTCTCGTCTGCATCGACGTCCGACGTTGACTGCACGTACCTGGTTCCAAACAGTCAGTATTACGTCAGTGATCGGCGCCATTCCCATGTCCCGGTTTCAAGAACAACATCTCCAGATTTGAGAGATCTCCAACGAGCCCATGTAGTCCCGAGAGAGAATTTCGGTACCATACACACGAAACTCGTTGATTACACAATTACTGATGACGAAATGAGTGACGTCGACAGTGACGTCGACAGTGACATCGGCAGCGCCGGGTCGAAATGCAGCTTCTCAAGCGTTTCCACGGACGGAAGCAGAGGGCGTCTGTGTCAGCCAACCGCTCGTCATAAAAATCCATATCACGACTACGCGTTTATTCAAACCGAGATTGGCGACAATGACGTTTCCGATTTCATACGCAACATTTTCGGTAAAAAGTGTGCAATTATCAACGAGGACGAGGAAATGGACAGTTTTATGAAATCCGTGCACGGTGATGACTCTGTTTCCGACGAAGGACACTGCTCAATGGGAAGTGACGTCGAGAGAGAGATGCGCGTGTGAGGTGCGCAAGAAACGCGTTGTATAATGTGCTTTCTCTATTGTAGAAAACGTTACGTGTTAAAGATTTCATAGTTTATCTATCATTTGTGTATCATGAATCTATGTGTTTGTTATGATTTCATGATAATATATTTTTGTTTTATTTTGAATATTTTATTGTAGAAATATATCTTACGGGGACTTATAATTCTACATCAGTGCGCACACTTTTCATATTTGTTCACATCGAATTTTGTGTTGAAAGCAGGTTTTTATTCAATATGTGCATTGCACCTTTAAAAACAAGAGATTATTACCGAAATGTTTATACTTACATTAACAAATAATACAAGTGCTTTCATTTGTACATACGATTTGTAAAATAAAATTGTAGATGTTATCTCATGTGTTTACCTTGTCCCGTTCATTTTACATCATCTTAACAATATTACGCACAATATCGATGAAATTGATTGTCGTATAATTATCCAGAGATGTTTGTTTCCAATAACCCGACCAACCCTAATTTTCTTTGTCAACCTTAAACCTTTTTAGGAAATTTCTGGTTGAGATTTCAATAATTTTTGCAGCATTTTATATTATTCGCTTAATTAATGTTCACATAAAAAAAAAAAGAAATGTTGCATGGACACTTTGAAGATTTCTCTCAGTTAACGGTGATTTTTCTCGTCTAATGTAAAAAAAGGTTCATATAACAGTTTGGTCTACCCCGTACAGTATGTTAGGGATAACACGAAATATATATTTTTGGTCCATATACATGTATATGACTCGCTAAAACCCGATCCTATTAGAAATGTATTCATGGTCACTTGAAAAGTTCTTATATGCACATGGAAAAACGGGAGCTTTACCAGAAGAAAAAACTCATAATCATCATTATTTTTTTTATTTTAACAATATGGTCCCGTGTCCATAGGTCGCCGAAACGTAATTCTGACTGGCGCTTATATAAATGACATATAGGCTTATCCTGATCTGTTAATTTAATTGAGCTGACATATACACCAGTGTATAAAAGAAAAACTATTAGTCGCGATAAAATAACATAACATTGCATACAATCGTTGTGAGGATTTCGATAAAATGTTCACCATAACTCATGCTGTGACGAGATCTGAATAATATATGAGAATACGTATAATCACAAAAAACCTGTCTGACTCGAGTATGCATGTTCATGTACCGTCTTCACTGAAATTATGTCAACACTTGCTGAATTGAAAACAGTCATGCTAATTCATCGTGTTAGATATGAGCAAAGGGTGCTTCGATCAAAAAATTATCAAAAACTTGAAACTTGTTTATTTGCTTAAACGCCAATTAAACGTAAATTGTACATGAACTGTATAGTTTATTTTATTGAATTTAGACAATAAAATAAACTATACAGTTCATGTACAATTTGTCATATTTTTAATAAGTGTGTGCATTTGTTGATTCAATATTTAAGCATTTTGACTATCAACATTTTAACTTTATCTAGCATTATCAATTCCTACGTTATTACTCTGATGAACATTCACATTACATCAAAATCAAACGCAGTAATCGAACTCAAGCGGTAGCATTGAAAAAAACGTTATATTCAAAATGAAAAACAATTTTATCTAATACACTATGTATATGTTCATGACTGTTTAGATAGGCATTTTCGTTCAAATAACCATTGATCTTTGAAATAAATGATCGGCTGAGAGCATTATGTTATAATAAGCATGTGTGCAGGGTGTCGTTACATACACGCAGATACTTTTTTTTCAAAATCAAATAACATTTACTTAGATCTACCGGTAGATATGTCCAAGCATGAAGAAATTCGACACTGTTACTTAGTCGTCGTTCTGTTAATTTATATTTTGTGCAATCGTAAACACTTGATTTTAAATTTCGCTGTCAGTGCTTGGAGACTTTAATTGCAACTTTATTGTTTTAAGCAACCCCTGAGGCCTATGATTTATTGAATGTTTTGGGTAATTTATTACTTTAATTCCGCTCAACTGTCAAATAGATTTGTAGAAATGTTTGTGTCAATTACTGTCAAATATTTGAATTCAATCACTATTAAAACACACATGTTAAAATACTTCAATACATCGATATCCACACTCAAATCTACTATTACTATTACGATTTGTACAAAACTAAATATAATACAAGTTTGGTTTAAATCTTGGCCTACATGTTATTTTTCACAAAGATAAAGTCTGGTTATTGTATATAACTCCACTTATGTCTCTGCTATTGAAAACTTGCGTTTAACTATGTTTATCGAATAACATGTGGTAGAACACAGTCTCTTGACCAATAGCGATGTTTATGCGTATGCCATGTCGTTATAATCATGTAACGTGACAGAAATACAGATATTGTGTGTGTTAATTTTACAAAAAGTCCACTCGGTTCACCAAATGACATGTTAAACCTTAATGAAATTAGCTTTTATCAATTAGTGTTTAATACTGTGAACTACATGCTGTTTAATATGTTCGAAATGTTAATAATAAGCGGTCAACTACTAATGACTTCATTTATTTTGTCACTTTTGAAAGTTAAAATATAATTGTTAAGAAACATGACGCTCGGCTATGCGATACCCAGCTAACATCATCATTGTTACTGACACTTTGGGACGCCCTGACCAGATACGGTTGTAATACGAGAATAATGCGTCTCCGTATTTGTCAACTTTCATTGCAGAGGAGTAATTAATGTGACATAAACGTTCGATTTCATGCTGTAAAAATATTGTTAACGTCCGAACTGCTCCACTGTCCGGTTAGGCATCATGTTTGTTATACGCCAAACCAAGGCTCGACGAAGACATTTTGTCGCGTTTGATAGGAAAATAATGGGACGGCACTTGAAAGAAAGAGTCTAAGAATGTGTCTGGCTTTTTTCATCATTGATGACATTAATCAATGTCGCGGACCCTACCCAGAAATCATTTAAATCGTTTGTACACAAAGTATCAGGCATGAGTATTCAGTAGATTGAAGTTCAGAAAATACGCTGTTTGTTGCGTTTTACTTTAGTTTAATCTTTTTTGCATTGGTCAGTATATTCTGAATATTTTCCCATATTTTGCATGCGATCACGACATGCTTTTTTTGTATGTAGATGTGCCCAATAGGTTAATTAATATGCATTGACATTTTACAAAATTCACAATCAACAACTAACATACAAATATGATAATAATAAAACAATAATAAACATAAAAAAATGACTAAGTGACTGACAATTAACCCGATAAAAATCGTATCGTTTTAGATAAACAGGCGATAGCAATGTTTAATTGTGTGTAAGTTGTATGTTTTTATTCTTTGGCAATTTTACGGCGCTTAGTTACATCTTGATATGGTTGCAAATGATTCTAAACTATCCATGGAGATAGGCTGATGTTCTGATGATAAAGGACTGTGTCTTTGTTGAGCCCATGTATGACACTATTATATACCTGTTAGGGGCCCTAGATACATGATACGAGCCCTGATGGATACATTGTGAGTTAAGGCCCATTTGCAACCAGGGATTAGCGTGAGAGTCCCGTGTGTACTTCTTAATCGCCCAAATGAGTCAGAATAATTCCTTACATGTTTGGAAGGTCAAATCCAAGATAAATTACATTTTAATTAAAACTTAAATGACATGTAACATTGATGGCATTCGGTTTAACTTTGTCTTCATGTCAAACTCCTTTTTCGCACAGCCTTTTTCATCATATCTTTTGTTTCGATGAGATTAACAATGCGTTAAATACGGGGTGAAATAAAGGTATCTTTCTGGACTCGTTCACTGATTTTAACTCAGGTATAGCTAATACTTTGAACTTTAGACTTGTCGTAAGAAAAGATAGTCACTCCAAAAACGTGTGGGATTTGTTTCATTTATATTTCATTTAACAAGATTGTTTTTATCTTTACTGCAGTTAAATGAGTCTGTATTTAAAAGATACAATAATTATATTTGCATTAACCAACTTCAAACAAAAAAAGTGAAAATTAAAGTAAAGAAAAACGCCAAAGTATAATAAGAAATAAGCATTATAAGTATTCATAGTTAAATTATTTTTTTACTTCTCTCATTCATTTGTGTTAGTTCGCCCATGCCTTTCGTCCATCATTCACTTATTAATGAATTGAGTTTCTTAATTAAAAGGTGTTATTCGACGCTCTGTTCGTATGACACGATCATTTTACCCTTAACTCTCCTTGATAACATCGCGTCATGCATTTTATTGTACAAATCTAAATTGATAAACAATGAAAGAAATCGGTACCCAGTTTATAAACTGATCGTATAGCCAGAGGAGGATGATGTGTCACTGATAAACCATTTTGTCATGTTTTGTAAGTAACCTGTACTTACATCGATGTTTACATTTTAATTATGTCAAAATAAAGCTTAATTGCAATTAACATAGATCTACAGTTTAATTGCAATTTATTAGTTGTAAATTTTAAGTAAGTTGTCTCTTTCATCGAGTATACTTTTGTTCCATAAAAAGTTATGATTCTGGTCAGTAAATAAAATGTATTACACATGTATTGTTATAATGCAATAATGTGTGTGGAAAATGAGGCATCAATTGCTTTTAATGTTAGACAGAATTAAAACACGTACCGAATGAACATTATAATGATGATTTTATTAATGGTAAAATAGTGTTTTTGTTAACTTTCAATCCATGTATACAAAAATTAAAGCATGTTTAAATTTGCAAACATGTTTTGTGTTATAATCTAGGTTTACAATAAAACTATTATTAAATTGTGTTTGATGTAACGTTGATGTTATACATTAGCATTCTTCTCCAATTATCACTC
>VMBQ01013286.1:6038-18574 GCA_007657795.1 Dreissena rostriformis
CACACACACACACACACATTGTTTTCTTAATATATGTTTGTCGAACACGGCTATTAGAACGAATACGGATGCCCAATAAGTGTAGAAATACATGGGTAGGATCTGATGTAACTGACGTCCAGTATTAACACCAGTCCAGTATTTAACATATGAAAATGTATTGTGTTGGAAGCCAAGATGGAGCTTTAATTTTATGATGAGTAGGGCTGTAACAACATCGCAAAGTCAATAGTGCAACATATTAGAAACAGCAAAACCCATATTGCAATTATTGCAAAATGCAGAGCCCACATTGAAATTCCGTGAAATACTTGTATTGCTATATTAAACATTGCAAATACCATACTGCAAAAGATTAGAAAACCCATATTGCAATTTAACTAATTACCTGATTTAATATCATTCTAGACATTATATTATCCATGATTTGGTTCATTGAAACAGAACAGTTTAAACATTGGAACATTGAAACATTTACAATATAATAACCAAATATTGATGTATGCTTTTGCACAAATCATAAGCAAAGGGATCCTCCACTCACCTCCATCCTGAAAATGCATTAAACAAAACATCAACTACTTGTTTCTTTATAGTGGCCAGTAAAATGATTCCTGTCATTGTTAATGATACATGTATTTGCATTCAGTGCTGGGGGACATAAAGTTAATACATTTTAGAATGTGAGCTTTTTTTCTGAGCACAATGCATAAAAAGGAAAAGGACATAGACCCTTTTTACAACACACCGCTTCTATATACTAAAATTGTACAATTCACAGCTGCATTACCATGACTTTATACAATACACAACAACTTTATACTGTATTTGTACAATACACAACTACTGTATACTGAATGTGTACAATACACAGCTACTTTACCTTGAATCTGTACAATTAACAGTTACCGTATACCGAATTTGTGCAATACACAGCTACTTTACCCTAATTTTTTTCAATACACAGCTTCTTTATACTGAATGTGTATAATACAAGGCTACTTTATATTTGTACAATAATCAGGTTCTTTATACTGAAGTTGTACAACACACAGCTACTTAACCTAAATTTGTACAATACACAGCTGCTTTACCCTGATCGTGTACTATACACATCTCCTTTATACTTAATTTGTACAAAAAAACAGCTACTTACAACTGAATTTGTATGATACACAGCTATTTATGCTCAATTTGTACAATGCACAGCTGCTTTACCCTGACTTTGTACACTACACAACGGCTTTATACTGAATTTGTGCAATACACAGTTTCTTTATACTGAATTTGTACAATACACTGCTGCTTTATACTGAATTTGTACAATACACAGCTATTTAACCCTGACTTTGTACAATACACAGCTGCTTTATACTTAATTTGTACTATACACAGCTACTTTATACTGAGTTTGTATAATACACAGCTGTATTGTACTGACTTTGTACAATACACAGCTAATTTATACTGAATTATTTCTGTGCACTGCTACTCTATCCTGAACGTGTACAATACACAGCTACTTGACACTGGATTTATACAATATGCGGCTACTTGACACTGAATTTGTACAGTTCACAACTACTTTATACAAAATTTGTATGATACATAGCTACTATATACTGAATGTGTACAATACACACTTACCTCATACTGAATGTGTACAATACACAGCTACTTTATCCTGACTTTGTACAGTAAACAGCTACTTTATACTGAATGTATACATTACACAGCTACTTTACCCTGTCTTTGTACAATAAACAGCTGTCTTACCCTGAATTTATACAATACACAGCTTATTTAAACTGAATTTGTACAATGTCAGCTACTCTATCCTGAATGTGTAAAGTACACAGCTACTTGACACTGAATTTTTACAATACACAGCTACTTTATACTGAATTTGTACATAACACAGCTACTATATACTGAATGTGTACAATACACACTTACCTAAAGTTACCTTATACTGAATGAGTACACTACACAGCTACTTTAACCTGACTTTGTACAATAAACAGCTACTTTATACTGAATTCGTACATTACACAGCTACTGTATACTGAATTTGTACAGTACTCCGTTTCCTTACCCTGAATTGGTACAATAAAAAGCTAATTTATACTAAATGTGTACAATGCATAGCTTCTCTATCCTGAATGAGTACAATGCACAGCTACTTGACACTGAATGTGTACAATACACAGCGTCTTAACACTGAATTTGTATGATATACACCTACTTTATACTGCATTTGTACAATTCACAGGTACTTGACACCGAATTTGTACAATACACAGCTGCCTTACCCTAAATGTCTACAATACAATCTTACATTATAGTGAATTTGTACAATACAAAACTAATTTATACTGAATTTGTAAAATACACATCTGTCTTACCCTGAATTTGTACAAGACTCAGCTTCCTTACCTTGAATTTGTACAATACAAAACTTCTTTATACTGAATTTGTATGATACACAGCGTCTTTATACTGAATGTCTACACTACACAGCTTCTTTATACTGAATATGAACAATTAAACAGATTATTTACCCTGAATGTGTACAATACACACTTACCTTATACCGAATAAGTACAATACACACTTAGCTTATACTGAATGTGTACAATACACACTTACCTTATACTGAATGTCTACAATACACACTTACCTTATACTGAATGTGTACAATACACACTGACCTTATACTGAATGTGTAAAATACACACTTACCTTATACTGAATGTCTACAATACACACTTACCTTATACTGAATGTATACAATACACACTTACCTTATACTTAATGTCTAAAATACACACTTACCTTATACCGAATGTCTACAATACACACTTACCTTATACTTTATGTCTAAAATACACACTTACCTTATACTGAATGTGTACAATACACACTTACCTTATACTGAATGTGAACAAAACACACTTTCCTTATACTGAATGTCTACAATACACACTTACCTTATACTGAATGTCTACAATACACACTTACCTTATACTGAATGTGTACAATACACACTTACCTTATACTGAATGTGTACAATACACACTTACCTTATACTGAATGTGTACAATACACACTTACCTTATACTGAATGTGTACAATACACACTTACCTTATACTGAATGTGTACAATACACACTTACCTTATACTGAATGTGTACAATACACACTTACCTTATACTGAATGTGTACAATACACACTTACCTTATACTGAATGTGTACAATACACACTTACCTTATACTGAATGTGTACAATACACACTTACCTTATACTGAATGTGTACAATACACACTTACCTTATACTGAATGTGTACAATACACACTTACCTTATACTGAATGTGTACAATACACACTTACCTTATACTGAATGTGTACAATACACACTTACCTTATACTGAATGTGTACAATACACACTTACCTTATACTGAATGTGTACAATACACACTTACCTTATACTGAATGTGTACAATACACACTTACCTTATACTGAATGTGTACAATACACACTTACCTTATACTGAATGTGTACAATACACACTTACCTTATACTGAATGTGTACAATACACACTTACCTTATACTGAATGTGTACAATACACACTTACCTTATACTGAATGTGTACAATACACACTTACCTTATACTGAATGTGTACAATACACACTTACCTTATACTGAATGTGTACAATACACACTTACCTTATACTGAATGTGTACAATACACACTTACCTTATACTGAATGTGTACAATACACACTTACCTTATACTGAATGTGTACAATACACACTTACCTTATACTGAATGTGTACAATACACACTTACCTTATACTGAATGTGTACAATACACACTTACCTTATACTGAATGTGTACAATACACACTTACCTTATACTGAATGTGTACAATACACACTTACCTTATACTGAATGTGTACAATACACACTTACCTTATACTGAATGTGTACAATACACACTTACCTTATACTGAATGTGTACAATACACACTTACCTTATACTGAATGTGTACAATACACACTTACCTTATACTGAATGTGTACAATACACACTTACCTTATACTGAATGTGTACAATACACACTTACCTTATACTGAATGTGTACAATACACACTTACCTTATACTGAATGTGTACAATACACACTTACCTTATACTGAATGTGTACAATACACACTTACCTTATACTGAATGTGTACAATACACACTTACCTTATACTGAATGTGTACAATACACACTTACCTTATACTGAATGTGTACAATACACACTTACCTTATACTGAATGTGTACAATACACACTTACCTTATACTGAATGTGTACAATACACACTTACCTTATACTGAATGTGTACAATACACACTTACCTTATACTGAATGTGTACAATACACACTTACCTTATACTGAATGTGTACAATACACACTTACCTTATACTGAATGTGTACAATACACACTTACCTTATACTGAATGTGTACAATACACACTTACCTTATACTGAATGTGTACAATACACACTTACCTTATACTGAATGTGTACAATACACACTTACCTTATACTGAATGTGTACAATACACACTTACCTTATACTGAATGTGTACAATACACACTTACCTTATACTGAATGTGTACAATACACACTTACCTTATACTGAATGTGTACAATACACACTTACCTTATACTGAATGTGTACAATACACACTTACCTTATACTGAATGTGTACAATACACACTTACCTTATACTGAATGTGTACAATACACACTTACCTTATACTGAATGTGTACAATACACACTTACCTTATACTGAATGTGTACAATACACACTTACCTTATACTGAATGTGTACAATACACACTTACCTTATACTGAATGTGTACAATACACACTTACCTTATACTGAATGTCTACAATACACACTTACCTTATACTGAATGTGTAAAATACACATTTAGCTTATACTGAATAAGTACAATACACACTTAGCTTATACTGAATAAGTACAATACACACTTACCTTATATTGAATGTGTACGATACACACTTACCTTAAACTGAATGTGTACAATACACATTTACCTTATACTGAATGTCTACAATACACACTTACCTTATACTGAATAAGTACAATACACACTAACCTTATACTGAATTTGTACAATACACACTTACCTTATACTGAATGTGTAAAATACACACTTACCTTATACTGAATGTCTACAATACACACTTACCCTATACTGAATAAGTACAATACACACTAACCTTATACTGAATTTGTACAATACACACTTACATTATACTGAATGTCTACAATACACACTTACCTTATACTGAATTAGTACAATACAAACTTACCTTATACTGAATAAGTACAATGCACACTTACCTCATACTGAATAAGTACAATATACACTTACCTTTTGCTGAATGTCTACAATACACACTTACCTTAAACTGAATGTCTACAATACACACTTACCTCATACTGAATAAGTACAATACACACTTACCTTATACTGAATGTTTACAATACACACTAACCTTATACTGAATGTGTACAATACACACTTACCTTATACTGAATGTGTACAATACACACTTACCTTATACTGAATGTGTACAATACACACTGACCTTGTACTGAATGTGTTCAATACACAGCTATTTTACTCTAAATTTATACAATACACAACTGCTTTACCATGACCTTGTACAATACGCAGCTACTTGACCTTGAGGTTTACAAAACATAGCTTCTTAACCATAAATGTGTACAAAACAGAGCTACTTTACCTTTGAATTTGCACAATGTACAGTTGGTGTTCCCTACACAGCTGCCTTAGCCTGAATATTCATCAAATACAGCTAGTTAACAGTGACTTAGAATATGCACTTTATGTTATTAGCAGATACTTTACTTAGTTTTCGATGTAGAAACAGGTGGTCAACCTGATTTTTGTCTTGTGATTGGTACCTCACAATATATTATAAAATGTTAATTTTACAAAGGCAACTGGTACAAAGCAATTCATCACATTTCATTTTACAAAGATTTTAATATACTGTCATGTTTAAGTGTTTTACCCTTCCAGATGCAGGTTTAGCTTGCTTCCTGAACGCTCTATTCATAATAACTTTACCGTGCACATTTTTAACCATATTTTTCTCCAAAGTCATGGTCACACTTGGAGGTCGAAGTTCAAATATGAGCAAAATACAGCTTGTGTGGATTTCTTACTTCATTTTTCATCATGTTATTTTAAAATGACTTTCCACACACGTTAACCATGTGTAGATGGCGTGTCATGTGTAAGAACCGTCCCCCTAACTCATAGATGAAGGTGAAACTTAGAGATCAAATGTCAACTAAAGTATAGGTCACACGACACAGTGAAATTTCGGCATAAAACAGCATTTCACTATTTGGTCATTTATTGTGCAATTTTAAAATATGGACATTATTCGGCTTGTCCATACTAATTAATCACCATTCAATAAAAAAAGGCATGTCATGTTCAAAAATAAAGTAACCACTCAGGTACAGCAAGGGTTGATGCGTGTAAGACACGCAAAAGGCGCACTTTTAAAAGCAGCGTAAAATTTGAAATAAATTGCTAAAAATCTACCTATATTTGTGTACAAANCCAAATATCAAGTTGCTATGATCAATATTGCAAAAGTGATGACTATTTTTCGAAACCTAAACGCAAGTGTGACGGAATTTCAGAAGGAC
Organism: Dreissena rostriformis; assembly: GCA_007657795.1. Classification (NCBI taxonomy): domain Eukaryota; kingdom Metazoa; phylum Mollusca; class Bivalvia; order Myida; family Dreissenidae; genus Dreissena; species Dreissena rostriformis. Next base: position 12,825 of record VMBQ01013286.1, read on the forward strand.
AGACAGACAGACGGGCGGACAGACAGTGCGATCACTACATGCCACCCTACCGGGGGCATAAAAATCTGTGAAAAGGATAAATTCTAATATGGACTTTAATGTGTCAACAACGAATCGCTACAAGATTTTCCAAGAGCGGGAGGGTGAGCGAAAAATGAATAAAGAAACTGTGATTTCCAGAAATGACTTGATAAACAGCCCTTTAGAGAGAAAACTAGTGCATATGCTTGATGAATTAAGATTCATTAGAGAAGAACAAGTGAGCTGTAGCAGAAGTGTTCATGGCTTGCATAAAACAGTTAGTGATGTTAGTGAAAAGGTAGGCCAAGTGATCAACGTTACAAACAATGAAACTGATTTCCTGAAAACTCTGGCTTACAAATCAATAGACATGGAAGCGCGATCTAGACGAAATAACTTCATATTTAGGGGGTTTATTGAAAACTATAACGAGCACTGTGCAAATATTCTCATAGAGTTCTTGCGTGACAAACTAGACATTAACTCTAATTTGTTATTCATAGAGCAAGCGCACAGGCTAGGTGCTAGAAACCATAACCAACAACACCAGAAAAGAACCATCATAGGGAAGTTTCGTGATTTCCATAACATTGAATTGATTCTGAGTAGGACTGTGGCTCTTAGGGTGACACCTTTCTCAATAAACGTAGATCTCCCTAAAGAAATCCAGACGGCGCGATCCAGATATGGCCCCTTTCCAAACAGACGTAAGCAGACAACCCACCGGCGAAAGTCAAAATAGTATATCCAGCAAAACTCCTAGTTAATGGAAAACTGCTCCTAGACGAATTACCGGACTGGGGTAGGTTGATGTCCCCAAACAGGGTGGGAAACCTCGATCGCTTAAGCAACATAAAATCAGCTGAACGCATGAATGAAAATGTCACTTACCACTCTTGTTCAGCAGCAGACCTACACCCACAGCAGATGTTTTATGAACATATCAAAGTTCAATCTAGCGGTCCAGTCTTGGGGCTACACGCACCTGATCAACACTGCAGGGCATAACATGGCGAACAGCAAACAGCACAGCCCCGCGTTGACAACCAATTGCCGATCCCCCAAGGATCAAAACTGTCATATTATGTCTCGGAAGGTTATGATTGTCTATCAACCCAGAACAATACTAGCGCGAAATCTCAACCGTACGCACAGAGTAACGCTGTTCTCGATCTGAGCCTTTCTGGCACACAGTTGAATAGACATAATGCAACAGTATGCAATGCCCACAAAGTCCCGACAGAACATCCGTCACTGGAGAGCACGTTTCGAATACAAACAACGGAGCCGCCGATGCCACCGAACGTTCAGCCCGCTGCGCAACACACAAGGGAACTTCCGGTGCCACAAAATGCATGCTCCGATCTGTCATCATCACACAATGAGGAACTTTTGGTAACACAAACACCCACTACTCCTCAAGTGCATTTATCGGCAGCCAATATTCGGGCCACAAATCCAGTTCTAATATAAAAAAACACAGATCAACACAGACTCTACACCAGAGTCTTGCAAAACATTGAAAGCATTTCACAGTTAAAGAGTTATAAAAGCTGCTTCATGCAAACATGGGTCTTATGCTATATACGGAATAAAGTCACGCAAGGTTTCGTGGTCTCATAAGCGGACATCGTAGCTCCTGACCAGACTACGCGAATGCACAGGCAGGTCTGGAGTTATGCTGGCCACTTATGCTGTAAGACCTGTTTTTGCATGACGTGGCTCATACAGATGATTGTGAACAACTTACCACTCATACTATTACCAGCGCTTCCAAATCCAAAGGCAGTGGAGGCATTTGCCGCAGGGGTCCCAAACAGGCCAGTGCTAGCCGTGGTTTTAGCACCAAACAGCCCTCCCGCAGCGCTGGGGGTAGCCCCAAAGTCTGTAACACACACAAACAAACCACCATTATCCCTGCAACATTTTTTTACCAAATAAAACTTCATAGGGTTTCATTTTTATTTTTTTATAAAGTTAGGATTCTTATGATGGTCTCACCAGACCCTATCAACCCAGAATTTAAGAAGGATATAAGCTTGCTCTTATATGAAAACTCCACTCATTTTTTAATTATTTTCTCTTCACTTATTTTCAATTTTCTTTTTCAAATGATAGTGCTTCTTCTTATAGAATAAAAACTTGCCAGAGCATCACATCTTTACCAGACTAACTTAAGAATGTTCAAAATCTAGAGGACCATTCTTCATCTTAACATTAAAATAAAAGATTAAAATTACAATAATATAAATAATAAAAAAAAAACAAGAGATGTGTTTGTCAGTAACACAATGCCCCCTACTGCGCTGCTTTGATTTTTTATTTTATTTTTACCTTTTGACCTTGAAGGATGACCTTCACCTTTCACCACCGAAAAATTGCAGCTCCATGAGATACACATGCATGCCAAATATCAAGTTGCTATCTTCAATATTGCAAAGGTAATGACCAATGTTAAAGTTTTCAAACGGACGGACAGACAGACTAACGGACAGTTCAACCGCTATATGCCACCCTACTGGGGGCATAAAAAGTAACACGGTATGACACTTACTAAATCCAGTTGAAGGCTGTGTCCCAAATGCACTCGTGGTCCCGCCAAACAGGCCGCCACCCGTGGTTTGAGCATTGTTCTGTCCAAAGATGGAGCTCCCGGCTGCAGGGGTGGAGGCTCCAAACCCCGCGGTGCCAAAGCCAGGGGTTGAGGCTGGAAAAATTGAGTCATATCAGTCACAAACTTGATAGTGAAGTCTCTAGTTTCATTATTCATTTGGCAAATATGTGAAGTCAAGCATATGTTTTAACTTATGAGCAGTTACAAAATACAGTCTATGAAAAGCAGCAATTTTTTTCCTTTTTTTTATAAAGTACCGGTAAACGGTACTTTTCCAATCGAGTAAACAATCCAAAATTCTGAATTGGCGTCTGAAAAAATTCCGGAAAAGTGCGGCTATTTCATTTCATAATGGAACTGTCGGCGAGTGAACAAATCAAGTCAATTATTTGGTACCGGTATTTTTTCCTATTGAAAAAAACAAATCGCTGCAAAGAATACATTGTCATGATGTTATCATTTTTTTTTTTATATAATATGATAATATGATCCAGCCTCAAAGACTTAAATTAATGGTTACAAAATTGTGAAATGCAGTATTTTTTGTGTGTGTTTTATTTACAAGCATTAAATGGACTTACCTTGGTTTGATTGAAAGNGCACAGGCTAATCTGGGACGACACTTTACGCACATTCATTATGCCCAGTTTTTCTCAGAACGCGACACATATACGTTATTTCGTAATCGCTGTTCTAAAAGTTCTTGACACACTCGTCTGTAGATATGATTTAAACGAAAGTTTTTTTATATTATGTCCCTTTATACAAATGGTATGATATCATTACAATCTGGTTTCCACTCTTAAAAGTATTCGTCGTTTAATATTTGTTTAAAAACAGGCAATATGTTAAACTTATTGATTTGTGAGTTATTAAACTACATATAATTACATTCATATTTAGATAGTGAGTCCCGCACCTTACCGAACCAAAACAATTTATTAACATATATGTCAAACAAACAATTTTCGAATATGGATCGTTACATACTTTTGTCACTGTTTAACTTAGTTGTTTTCAACAAATATTTTACCAAACGTAAATATATGTTAACATGTAGCGGGTATCTACCAAGTTCGCCGTAAACGGGTACATTTGAAGTTAGTTTTCTAACACAAAGAACAGCTTTGCAGAATTTGAGTTGCAATTTGTTCAACTCGTAACACGTTAAGTTACCCCATACTTCGCACGAGTATTACATAATTGACGAAACGAACGCATCAAATTACTGCAAAGCTACCTTTGGTTTCCAACACAAAGTTTTCAAGTTGGATGGCAATATGTTGAAAGGCCATTAACCAAATATTTTTTAGTATTAACATTGAAATTCTAGTTATAAATAAGTGTAACAACCAGATATATAACGTCGTTCACAATGTATATTCTATCATTTCCATACACAAATATCTCGTTTCGTTTGACAGCTCCTTGTTTACGGAATACAATACTTTTGATTTTAGGTATGTAACCTTGCAAGCCCCAGGTGTTACAAAAATCATATCAAAATCGACAAACATTTGCAGCGTTTCACGTTTAACAACCATATCAGCATCAAATTGTAGATTAATCAAATACATGTCATGTATCTTTATGAGATTAATCAAATACATGTCATGTATCTTTATGAGATTAATCAAATACATGTCATGTATCTTTATCAGATTATTCAAATACATATCATGTATCTTTATGAGATTAATCAAATACATTTATCTTTATGAGATTAATCAAATATATGTCATGTATCTTTATGAGATTAATCAAATAAATGTCATGTATCTTTATGAGATTAATCAAATGTATGTCATGTATCTTTATGACCGCAATATATCTGCTTATAAAAAACATTTCAAGATCGTCTACGAAAAGAGAACAAAATAATCGGCGATATCCCATTGTCTTAACCCGACGTCTTTATTAAAATACTACGAGAATGTGTTGCAAAGTCTAACACAATATTTGACTGATTGGTTCATGGAATCATATACTGTTGACCACTTTGCATCAAAATATATAGAATCACAGCAACGTTTCAACTTAACGAAGCAAGTATCGTGTATTCATATTTACATATTTGTTTGAATAATTGAGAATGAAATCTGCATCTTTAGTTGACCTTCCTTCCTTTACCCAAAGTTCGAGTCGAAGATAACGTCATTTTGTCACACCATACTGATATCCGTTAGTTCAGTACACAGTTGTTAACAGTTTTCAAAGTTACTTAATAGGGTAATGTCTCTATAATAACTAGAATCTTATTCTCGACCTTCTCATGTATACGCATTATAATCCCTTCAGTCCAAGCTTGCGTGAATTTTCCTGTGTTGAAAATCATTGTGATATAATGTACAGGGTTTAATTACACGGTAAACTAATAAACTTTGCTCAGCTGAATTAAAAACAGTTTTTGAAAATAATTATGTTATACTTTTAACAGAAACTTGGACAAATATAAACACTGATCTACATGTTGATAACTTCGAGTACTATGTTTTGAACAGGATAGAAAATAAGAAGGGCAGTGAACGTTCTTCAGGTGGTATCGTCATTTATCTACGAAATAAATTTGTATGTTGTGAGACACTAATTTTTCAAAGCCAGGACGACATAATATGCATAAAAATCTCAAAAGACACATTGATGTTAAAAAATGATTTATATGTTTGTTTATGCTATGTTATTCCAGATGATAGTAGTCGCCAAACAATGATCGATAACAATAATTTTGATAGACTGACAACTTTTATTACAGAAATCGATGCGAAGTGTCAAAGCAATTGTTATAATTTACTTGCTGGTGACTTTAACTCACGCACATCTGACTCGCCAGACTATGTAGTATACGATACAAATAACCCGAATCTAGATTTTTCACCAGACGATTATATTGCCGATGTAGAAATTAAAAGTTACACACAAGATAAAGGTCGCATTAATAACAAAGGGTATCAACTATTGGATTTATGTAAATCTTCGGGATTACGTATAGTTAACGGTCGAATGGGCGCCGATAAATAAATTGGTAAATGTACATTTGTTGGGTATAGTGGCTCAAGCTTAGTTGATTATGTTATTTTCACCGGACTTATTTCCGGCAATAAATTATTTTCATGTC
>VMBQ01013287.1:0-10135 GCA_007657795.1 Dreissena rostriformis
TATTGCACGAAGTGTTTAACCTCCACGCGTTTTCATGTACATATAGCGAGCGTGCAATATAGCAATATTTTTACAAAATATTTAAAGTAAGCATTACTTTGCCACCTCCCACGAATGGTTTGATAGTACTTCAATGTAAATAACGAATTTTTGCACTTTTACCAAATTTCATACGTCTAGAAATGCCTCTGTCAGAGAATTGAACCCAAAACCATCCAATCTGTGACGCTATACACTAATTTACACTTAAAATTGGTTAAAGGGCCCATGCGACGATATCAGATCAAACACTCTAGGATATTCAAACTTGGCCATGGGCAGCGTTATATATGATGTGTTCTTATAAAAATGGGCAAAATGATTGTGCGTAAAATGTCATCCCAGATTAGCCTGTGCAGTCTGCACAGGCTAATCCGGGACGACACTTTCCGCCTAAACTGGATTTTTCCTAAGAAGAGACATAATTTACACGAAAAATTCCATAAAAGCGTAAATTGTCATCCCTGATTAGCCTGTGCGGACTGCCGGGTAATCTGGGATGACAATTTGCGCACAAGCATTTTGCCCAGTTTTCTAGAACACGACACATATATGATATGATTCATGCTCTAAGTTATAACCCATTTTTTAGGAACATCACAATAATAGGTTATTGATATAAACATATTATTGGAGCAAACTCGTATTTCATAATCATACGTGTAATTTTATTCCCACATAAACAGTGACTTTTATTTTTTAAATATGTGATTCAGTTTGATACTGTTAATTTAGTGATGTGTGAGTTGGTTCCTTTAAAAATCCCCGGAACATTCCATCGTTTATATATCTTCTTTAACCTTAATTTTTCTTTTATACACTCCCCGTGAAGAGATCCAGTATTGCAATTTCAGTACTCTAATGGTGGTGTAACTAATATTGTGTCGGCCTAGCGTTCACAAGGTTTCGGGCTCAATCCCGACTTTGCAAGCGTTTCGCAAGCATTTCCAGGATCTTCTATATAACACCCAGAACTGATTTTCGTAGGAATTGGAAAGTATATTAATACCTGTGAGGCTTTCGATGTAATCGAGCTTAAATAACGAAGAAAACTCATTTTACTTATTGTTTACCTTTTACTATACATTAAGCTTTCAATCGCTGACTCCATTGGTATAAATATGAGCCGTGCTGTGGGAAAACTGGGCTTAATGCATGTGCCTAAAGTGTCCTCCCAGATTTACCAGGCTAATAAGGGACGACGCTTTACGCATAGACTTGATTTTGGTTTAAAAGAAACTTCCTTTACACGAAAAATTCGGTAAAAGCGGAAATTTTCGTCTTTGATAAGACTGTTCGGACCGCGCAGGCTAATTTGGGATGAAACTTTACGCACACGCATTAAGCCCAGTTTTCCAAGAGCTGTTCATATATAAACTCCTGATTGTATTAAATAAACAAAGACCAACTTAAAGTTTTTACAACTTTTAATGCATGCAAAGGAATGCAGTCAATAAAACATTGATTAATGCTTAGAAATTACATTTCTTTATTTTGCAATGCTTAGAAATTGCATTTTTTTATTTTACAATGCTAAGAAATTACATTTCTTTATTTTAAAAGTTCAAATGATAACAGTCTACTACATGTGTTTACATGATTGTCATTACAACTGAAATTACAAATGGAAACATTGATTCACACGAAAACACAGTTTAACATTAGGTACACAATGACATGTTTGTAACATTATTAACACATATTAAAGAACTTTGATCAAGAACATATTATGGCAATCAAAAACAATAACAAAACAAATACAATTTTAACCATGGTTAGTGCCTTCATTCATACAATTTTATAATGTGCTTACTTTCTTACAAACAATAAATCAACGTGGATACGAACAAATATTACATGCCTGCATTCGCCTGCATTGTACAATGTTACAACAATATTACGACAGTTCCAATAAAATTGTTCCCATACTTCCTGGTAGCCTGTGTCCATAATCGAACTGAACTATTAAAACCAATCAGTACACAAAGTTCAAACATGGGAACTGAACTGTACTAGCCATCCTACAGCTTCTCGATAGGGATCAGGTGCTCTTTCGGCGCCTCGACGGCGGGCGGCGCTGGGGCCTCCACGTGCAGGACCCCATCTGACGTCAGGGTCGACTTGAGCGCGTTGGGATCGACGTTGTCCGGAAGTTTGTAGCTCTTCGTGTACTCAAGGTGGACCTTCTTTCCGGGCTTGTTTTCCTCGTGCTTCGCGTGCACGGTGAGCACGCCGTCCTTTGTCTGGACCTTGATCTCTTCCGGTTGAAACTGGCCACAGTTAAAGCGCAGCGACATCTTCCGGTTACCGTCTGGGTCCGTGACGAACGGGTTGTCTATCGCGACTTCGTGTGCATCGGCGTCCATCTGATGCATCTCCGACCGGAAGCGGTCCAGCTGGCGCTCGAACCGCCGGAAGGAGTCGTCGAAAGCCAGCGAACGCCAGTCATCATCAAACGTGTGTAGCCAATCGGGGAACAGATCTCTTTGTCGCCCAAAGTAATCCAGGTCCCGCGTCAGTAGGGGAACTAAACTCCAAGACATGGCTGATTAAGATGATTTCCACAAATATTTGCACACTTAAGAAACAAAGTCCTTTCAACGTTCTCTCTTTGAGGTCTCCGAAATGTTAACTGCCTCGACAACTACACTTGTTTATATTCTATTTGGGAATTATCCGGAAGACTCGCGTGTTTTCGAAATGCACACTCTCTACCGCGTTCTAGACTTTTCTATCGAGTTCACGGTCAACATTCGATTGGTACGAAGCGATCGTAAACAAACGAACGTCGCCGATTTAGAGACCGGTATTTTCCGATACATATTCGACACATTTCGCGAATAATCGTATTTTTTTTTGCAAAATACACTGATCACTTTACACATAAACTGCGACAAATGTTAGCACAATTGGCAGGTTTATGTTATTACTCGTTGTATTCTTACTGAAATTGATGAGAGAGGTTAATATGAACACTATTTTACTGTAGTTTCGATTGAGCCTCACTTAAATCAACGAGAGCATGCTAATTTTTAACTCACAGCTATTGTAAACGATACTGTAAACAACGAATCGAAACAAGAACATGTTATCGATGCGTTTAGTACACGTGCACATAGTAATACTTAGTCACGTAAACAAGTCAAGGGCTAAGAACGTTCAATTGAAAGTTTAAAACCCAGTTGTATTCTCGATCATTCACATAAAAGGAAGATTCTTGGGATGGGTATTGTTGAGGATGCTCTGTGATTAGAATAGGCCTTTCTTTAATGTCCATACGTGATCTGATGAAGGGTTGCACAAATTCTCCTATTATCACCTTTACCCGTCAAAAAAAAAATACATACAGAAATAAAATAGCCATAAATAAACACACACGAAATGCTTGTATTATGTTGTTAACTTATTACGCTCGTAGTTAAAGAAAGTACAACGTGCCGATATTGCAGACAGTTCAAAAACATGTCTTTCAAAATGCTTTCTGATCTATATTACATAATAATTAGCTTTGTTGTAATGTTTGCAGACGATCGCAGACATATCCGTTACAGACGAAACGCCGAGCGAAACGGGTATGTTCTTATCGTTTTGTTATATAATGAAATTATTATGTACATGTCTTATATTTCTTAAGTACCGGGTAATCACTCATAAAAAACGCATCTAAAGAACACTTGTTTACAGTTAAATAGGTATCCACTTGTTAGATCTCTTCAACAACAACAACATCACCATCCGCGACCGTCAAGTCGAGCAAGAGTAAAAATATGATTGTTTCATGTCACTTGACAAAGCTTATAATAATAATAATAATGATGCTTATAATAATAATAATAAATTGAGCGCTGGGCCTACTGCCCTATTTATAATAAAAATAATTGGCGTTTGTTACACAATTTGAAATCTTGTCAATTCGTCAATCTTTTGACAGATGCCCCCAATTCGCCGACGACGACCGAATTTTATTACGACGACGACGCCGTCGACACGACCACTGCTGCCCCGAAAAGTAGAACGACGACTACGGAGCTGTATTATTACTACGACGACGACACGACAACGATGGCGCCTCCATCTTCGAAACTTCCGGTAAGCTCCGACGTCACGTCGACAGTGGGCTTTAGTACTGAGTCGACAGCCGGAACTGGGGTAGACACTACTACTGCTTCCCCCGACGCCGTAAAAACGACGACTACGGATATGTATTATTACGACGACGACGACGACACGACGACGATGGCGCCGCCATCTTCTATACTTCCGGTAAGCCCCAACGTCACGTCGACAGTGGGCTTTAGTACTGAGTCGACAGCCGGAACTGGGGTACCTTTAGATTCGACACCGGACACGATGAATACAACCACAGACAAGGCGTCGGATGAAATTACACACACCACCGACACGACCACTGCTTCCCCTAGAACGACGACTACAGAGGTGTATTATTACTACGACGACGATACGACAACGATGGCGCCGCCATCTTCTATACTTCCAGTAAGCCCCGACGTCACGTCGACAGTGGGCTTGAGTACTGAGTCTACAGTCGGAACTGATGCACCTTTAGAGTCGACACCGGACGATGATTTTGCGACGACTACAACTACAGACGAAGTGGATGAAATTACAAAAACAACTGAGTCTGAGGGTAATGTATCGTCCACTACAGATTTAGTCGTCATAACCGTTACTTTGGAATCGACGCCGAGTTCAACAACGGACATTTCTGAGCCGCAATCTTCGATATTTCCGCTAAGCACCGACGTCACGTCGACAGTGGGCTTGGGTACTGAGTCGACTGCAGGAACTGAGGTACCTATTGATTCGACACCGGGCGAGGAGTTTACGATGACTTCAACCGCAAACATGCCGGCGACGACAACGACGGTTAAAATCTCCACAACCACGTCTGCTAAGGTAGAAAATACAACTCCTGCAACGTCCGAGATACCTTCGACGTCGACAACATCGGACGGTGATAACTTAATAACCGAACCGACTACATTTTTTACAACCGGAAGTGGAAATACACCAGATTCTGGTACCACCGGAAGTTCTGCACCGACGACGACGACGACGACGGTAAAAACATCCACAACCACGTCTGCGAAGGTAGAAAATGAAACGAGTGCAAATCTTGTTACAACGTCCGAGACGTTCTCGACGCCGACGTCATCGGGTGGTGATATCGTAGTTATCGAACGGACAACAATTTTAGCAACCGGAAGTGGATATACACCAGATTCTGGTACCACCGAAAGCTCGGTTACTAAGCAACAAACAGACAAGTCCAACGATGGGAAGGCAAGTCTTACACATATTAGAACTTAGAACTTAAGATTTTGTTTTCAGAAATTCACGTTGCAAAAGCTGTTGCTGTAATGTTAGCCAGTTTTATGTGACAGTTTCCTTTCTATTAAAAAACGAATGCGTTGGTTTGACATGTATGGAGTATTTTAATATTAGATATACAGTTAAGTTGCATATCAATTTTAGACAAACAACATAACATTATTAATTGATTTCAAGACACATATATCTATGCTTAAGAGACAACCCTTGATTTTAAAATACATGATTGAGCATAATTTCTGGATTTCTTCTACTGAAAGCTTGCACGGGAAGGAGTTAATACAATTGAGAAATAACATGACGTATATTTGGTACAAATATGGCAATATTGTCTTACTGAGTTTGTAAAAAAAATGCGCATACATATTAAATATAAGCCTTGCTCTGTGAAATGGGATTTAATGCACGGGTGTAAAGTGTCGTCCCAGATACACCTGTGCAGTCCGCACAGGGTAGTCATATACGACACTTTCTACTCAAACTGGATTTTCGCAAAACGGTACTTCCTTTTAACATAAAATAACATAAAAGCGGACCTGTCGTCCCTAATTAGACTGTGCGGACTTCACAAGCTAATCTGGGACGGCACTTTTAACACATGCATTAAACTCTGTTTAGCCAGCGCGCGCTCATAACAATACTTAGAAAGGGAGACCATTCATCAGCGTACACAACTATTGCCGATCAGAGTTCTTTACCTGTGCATGGATGAGGCTCTGTTGCTTATGTGGTTGACTACACTTCTTGAATTTCAACTTCACATGCAGACACTGGTGCGGCTAAAACTATTTTTCAATGTCCAACTTTATTGAACTTGATTTGCTATACAAGTGTTATACAACATATCGAAGATTTGAAACGGTTTGAGTTTTTCGCTTAGCATTTTATACTTCATATTAGCGATCCACGTATTGTTATAAAATATAACGAAAACAAGAGGAGCACTACATATTATTAAATTTGATTCGCGTTTGCAATGCTTATTAATTTCATCAATTTCTTATAGTGATAACTCATAAACTAAAACGTAATTTCAGTATGAGTCTGCGTCATATGTGCTATTTCGCTCCCCTCCCTGATGTACAATTTTCTTTTCTTTTTATTTTAATAAAAAAAATAATAAAAATTGTCATTTCGAAAATCTGTGAACAAGTCCCATTAAGACTCTCGGAAATTTCTTGAATTTCAGCCAATTTGTTAAAGAACTTTTTTCTTATGAGCGTGGTTTATTCAAGCTCAGCGTTTTAAAAAGCCAGCTTTTACGATTAATTTTCAAATTCTAGGAAGCGGCTGCTGCGGAGAGCGAAGCGATGGCTGAACCCGAAGATACGGGGGCCATTGTCGGTGGGGTGATTGGCGGCACGGTGGGCGCTGCTGCAGCCGCGCTGGGCGTGGTGTTGATATGGAAACTGGGCGTGTTCAAGCGATTGGCTGACAAATGCGGTGTTCGGTAGGTTTTACTAATGGTTAAAGTGGACAAGTTCTTGTCAAAGAAGTACGGAATACCGTTAGTGCCATCGTGGTTACACATTAAAAGCCAGAGGGCGAGAATGCGAGAACGCGTGAGTACGATGACGAGAATGCGACAATACGATGACGACAGTGCGACAAAACGATGGCGAGAATGCGAGAACGCGATGGCGAGAATGCGAGAATGCGAGAACGCGAGATTACGATGACGACAATGCGACAGTGCGACAATACGATGGCGACAGTGCGATAGTACGATGGCGACAATGCGATAGTCATATCGTACTGTCGCCATCGTATCATCGCATTCTCGCCATCGCGTTCTCGCATTCTCGCCATCGTATTGTCGCACTGTCGTCACCGTATTGTCGCATTCTCGTCATCGTACTCTCGCGTTCTCGCATTCTCGCCATCGCGTTCTCGCATTCTCGCCATCGTATTGTCGCACTGTCGTCATCGTATTGTCGCATTCTCGTCATCGTACTCTCGCGTTCNCCATGTGATATAACCATTACATATTTTTATATTACACATGCGAATACAACATTTTTAAGCGTTTTCATTGGCTACAGAATCAATAGCTAACCAATCGCATGGCTTTATTTTGGTGAAATGACTTCGTCAACATGAAATGACGTCACGATAGTAAACAACTTTTAAATCTATCAGCATTTGTTTGGTCAATTAAGATGTATTTTGTTTAGTTTAAAAGCATGTGATAAAAAAGATCTGACACTCGTTGTCATATCATACCATATTTTATTAATCTCGTCCAGGAAATTCGTTAGTAAGCTCGCAAAAGGCTCGCTTACTAACGAAATTCCTGAACTCGTTTAATAAAATATGGTATGATATGACAACTCATGTCAGATCCTATATATATCATAATCATGATAACAAACACCTTAAACTGTATCATTTTCGAATTAGAAGCTAACAGAAACAATGGAGGTCACGGTTGATTTGTTTTATCCGTTGTGCTACATTAGCAATGTTAATATGTACCACATAGTTCAAAACCGGTGGTTTTCCTACTTACATTACTTTTAATTAAACAAGTTATATATAGCATTATTCTATATAGATCTACTGTATAGAGTCCCGGTCACAACCCACTGACGCAAACCACAGACAAAAACGCAAACTAACCATATATTTATGAAACAGACGATCATCGCGACGCCCACTCCAATAGTGAATAAGTTTGATTTGTTTCCCGTTAAAATAAAATGTTATCTACATCCTGATTCGCACGTAGCCTGTTTGCCAAAGTTCTATGGAGATATGCACGTTGTATAGAGGATAATATGAAAGCTGTTTAATATGCATATATTCTCTGATATTAACTGATATCTACCATAGCAATCACAATTATTTTAATAAAATAATTGCCCAAATCACAGACAATAATTACATTTGTTATGAACGATATTTAAAAAAAAAACTTTTTACAAAAATGACATACTTAGAGGTATAAATTGTACAAACTATCATAAATAAATAGTTCAATCATAATAACAGCCAAAATAAAAACACCACAAAAAAACGAAAGATCTTTTAACTAATTATATGATACTATGCAGTAACTTTATATTATTCCAAACGGTATTTACATTTGTTGATAAACTATTGCAATACAAACTATTTGGAACTGTTTCATAATTATACAATATAGTTTTTTATTGATTGATAAATCATTATATGTTTTTGCGATATTTTGTATTGTTTGGATTCATATACACGTATAAGATGTTTCAATTGTTTTAGACGAAGTAGGGTGGGCCATTATGACGTCGAAAAGGCAAAAAACGTTCCTGACGTCATCATGAACGGAAATTCACATCCGCCATCCTCCGAGATATCCAACGGTATCTTAGCAACGTAGACCGGAAGTGGAAATCTGACGTTTTGCCTGTGATACATAACAAAGCGTGTATAATGTTAATGTGCATTCATTTGTGACTGTTAATATCCGTTTACTCTGACCATTTTAAATACTTTCGTTTTTCGCTCACCTGAACACTAAGGGCTCATGGTAAGATTTTGTGATCAACTATTGTCCGTTGTTCGCTCTTGAGTCCATGCGTGCGTCTTTTGTAGGTCCGTCCGTTTTCAACTTTTCATTCAAACAACTTCTCAATAACCCATCAGCAGATTTTAACGAAACATCACGAGAATAGCCCTTGGATTGCCCTCATTCATACATGTTCGAATCGATCCGGTCTACTGCATTTGTAGGTCACCAGAGTGAAACTGATTTTTAAAGTGACATCTTGTTGTGGATAAGAAGGTAGTTTACATCCTGTTTTAATTATACCATGGTGGTCAAAACTGGCACAGAACCGGGGTCATATTGTTTTCATATAGCAAAACGACATTAGCAAGCCAAAAACACATGGTCCGTAGGTCTCATTATGGCCAGACTTTCAGAGAGGGGCATACAGATTTGTCCTTGTTCGTCCGTCCGTCCGTCCGTCCTTCCATATGTCCTTCCGTCTTTCAGTCGGAATTTGTGTGTCGCGCGTAGCTCATAACGTAATGCTTCAAGAGGGATAAACGTTACAAACAAATCAACCAGCATGTGAACGTTCAGTTTGGATGTTTTCGACATAAGTGGAGTTTTGAGAATGTGAGTCCTACGGACACGTGTCTTTTTCATTATATGTGAGAACAGTATATAGTTGACATTCATAAACAGTATTCTAATTGTGTCGTGTTCTGAGAAAACTGGGCAAAATGCTTGTGCGTAAAGTGTCATCCCAGATTAGCCTGTGCAGTCCGCACAGGCTATTCCGGGATGACACTTTCCGCCTAAACTGGATTTTCGCTAAGAAGAGACATCATTTAAACGAAAAATTCCATAAAAGCGGAAATTGTCGTCCCTGATTAGCCTGTGCGGACTGCACAGGCTAATTTGGGATGACAATTTACGCACAAGCATTTTGACCAGTTTTCTCAGAACACGCCACAACTGTGCTCTTGTGTTCACAACTAACCACGCCCAAAAGTCACTACTTTATGGACGCAAATCTCTCTATTAAATTCTCAGATACCTGAATGCAGTATCAACGTTTCAATTAGCTATACTTATAAGGTACATATAATATATTAATACAAAACATATCAATAACGATATAAATAATAAAATAAACAACGTTTCCCCTATGCATGTAGTTAGCATTGTCTAAAGTAAAAAGGTATCGTCTTTTTAGCATTGTCTAAAGTAAAAAGGTATCGCCTTTTTTTAACACTTTCATTTTCTTTTTTTTTTTTT
>VMBQ01013288.1:0-17051 GCA_007657795.1 Dreissena rostriformis
CATGCCTTGATAGACTTAGTTATTTTGGGCAGTATACATTTGAATTTTAAGCACGTTGACCATTCAAAAAAGATGCAGAGCTTAGGGAGTTTAAACTGGTTGATGGCTTGCCTTACCTCAATGTTAGATAGGATTCAAAAGATTGAAAGGAATTAATACATAGGTGTAAATAACCATAAACTTCATGGCTTCGTTATTCAACGATACAAGCAATAAAAGAGAAAAAAAAACATCTATTTTATTACAATTTAAGTTCTTAATGGTTTTAGATAAATCAGAGTTATAGAATTACAGCATTCAAAACATGAACTTAATGCCTTCGTGTTAACAATATTTCAAGAACTAGCATCATATACTACACATTTCAATCAATCGTAATGCATCTTAGGAAGAAGTTATTAAACACACAGCCATTGCTAAATAGTCTTATCAACGGTTTACTCCACCTTTTTATCCCCACGCTTTTAAAAGCGTGGGGATATTGTATTGATCTCCGCTTTTTGTTTATCGGACCATATTTTCTCCTACACTATTAGCACTAGAACCTTGAAACTTACACACATGGTAGCTATAACATATGTGCGACGGTGACGGTGACGGAATTTTGATCTGACCCCTGGGTCAAAAGTTATGGGTAAATAAATGGGTAAAATAGATAAAAACAAACTCATTTTACTAACAACATGCGACGCACATGATAATAACTTTTGATCCAAGGGACAGATCAAAATTCCAAATAGTGCTCCGTCGCACATATGCTCATAGCTACCATGTGTGTAAGTGTCAAGGTTCTAGTGCTAATAGTGTAGGAGGTGATAGAGGAGAATGGGGGTTGGGGTGGGGCCCAACATTTTGTTTTAACATAACTTTTTCATTTATTCACCAATTGACGTGACGTCACTTTAATACTGAACATCTCTTATGTCAACACGGTCTATCTCGACCAACCCTGTCCACATTACCATGCCCACCCAGAATTGCCTTGCAATATAACATATATGCGCCTTGGGGATACGCGTCGGCATCTGCCGCGCCATTTTTAGTTGCATATTGATTTTACATGCACTAACTCGATATTGGTAAGTATGCTGATCTCAAATACTTACATCCCAAATAATTGCACTCCAAAGAACATATATTTACGTATGTTTAATTAAAATCTAAATAACTATGCTTCGCACATAGAATTGATTAATTTCGTATCTGTATGGCGTATCATTTAGCCGGTAGCTTATAAATGCAGGTGCTACGGTTTTCCCTTAATATAAACCATCGATCAATTAATGAATTATATTTGCGATTCTTCGCTGTGGAGGCTAAATAGTTGTCTGACAGTACATGCGATATTGTATGATAGTTTCTGGAGGTTCATTCTTCCCATATCATGTCGAATATACTGATACAGCCATGTTTCTAATCAGATCAATTATTATGCATGACGTTAACATGATGCATGCCCCTCTTCAGAAACTAATTGATATTTACACCACCAATTTACTCTCCATACCCCGATATACTTTCTATGAGTGGCCGGAAGAAGCAACGCGATCATGTTTACATGGTTTGGCAATTTTGTAAAAACTTACTGGTAAGACATTTAGACACATATGATTTTGATGGTATATACCTCATTTTTATTCACCAGTTTACTGTATTACACAAACGATAACTCGTACTACATGGTAACATGCATTATTGTAAATGAACCGAGTTTTGTCATTATATCAAAACGCAACGTGAAAACCCACAACAATAAAAAAAAAATCCTAAATGGGAATAAAACATGGTGTATCTCTTACAAACATTTTACTGGAGGTTACTTATATTAATCCCTATACATATATTGTAACACAGCTATCTTCTGTTTGATAAACTTGTTTTGATCGTTTTGTTTTATTTCATTAAAACGCGAATGGACGTTTTCATAAACATAATACATTTTAAATTTGGTATAAGTGACTAATAGTTTTCAACAGAACTCTCTACACTCAATGGTAATGGTATTTGCCTTTATTTTATTTCGGATGATTTATACTGCGTATAATGTTTCGTGTTACAGTGTAACATCGGTTTAACAATAACACAAAAAGGGAAGAGATAGAAGTTCCATTATTCATATATTGATAAGATAGAACTTAAGTTAATCTGCGGTAACTGCATGTTCTCCCTTACAAGTAAATGACGTCGTTCTGTTCATTTGCATCTTTTATGTTTTGTAATACCACTGTATATGTAAATTCGTGTAGAGGAAGTATTAACTCAGCTAAGCATTTTACCGCTAATGAATAATATGAGGATCAAGCAAAACTCCAATGCCCTCGTTTCGTTTATTTCAATATGAACATTTTCACAACATGTAAAAAGAATGAGCAAATACAGTTTATATAACATAATAACAGAGTCACGTCATTTACAGGAAACAACAGTAAATTACTACATCTACGAAGGTATGTGAAGAAAATAAAACATGCAGAATTAAATATCGGGTATTTTTTTATTATTTATAGTAATTAATTGGGCCAAGTTTATGAATAATAAGATGTTTACTTGTAAGAAATCATAATTTATTTTAACTCGGATAACTGAGTATTTGTTTGAATAGTATAATGTAACCCTTTTTCATCGATTTAACACTGTAGTGTGGTTTAACCGTTGTTCTCAATGTCATAATATACTAAATGCTTTTCCTATATAATTCAATGTAAAAGCGACAACTTTAAGCGAAAATAAATGCAACATTTTGTACATAGAGACCCCCATAACCATACCTTTTCGCAAAGGGCATTCGAAGCTGAATCGCTTTAAGCAATAAAAAGATATGTCATGTACAAACCAAAAAAGAGTTTGACACAAATCAAAATCGACTGTTTTTGCATCTTCTTTTTTTCGGCCGTTTTCTTGTGGATTGTAACCTTTTTCAGTGCCATTTGTTACTTAAATCTCTAACTGTATCATATTTCAGGGATTAAGTAGCGAACACCTATGCTTACCCTATCAATATCACCAAATGATTAAACCAGAACAACAGTCTTAAGAGTAAAACATGCCTTCGAGTAAAATATGATGTTTTTTTTAGAGAGTATAGCCCTTCATGACTCAATTATTTAGTATATTGTAACCTATAAGACAACGTTTACTGTTGAATCCGCCAAAATTAGCCACTTGTTCATAATTATTAACCTATTTTCAATGTGCATGCCAAATTTCAGATCGATCCTTCACATAGAAATGCTTATAAATGCATTTTATAATAACGCATGATAAGCCATCTGGCTTTCGCTGTCAGTGCTTTGATTTATAAAGGGCGTTCAAGAGCAAAAACCTGAACCTAAACAATACAAATCAGTCAATATACTGGAATATTTACACATGCTATGCCGAAGAAGACATTAACGTTTATAAAAACGTGTTTATAGCTTCATTCAGCACGGATTGGTGCGCTTTGAGATGCTCAAGACGAGTTTCTGTACGTTTTTTTTTATACTGAAAAAGCAGTTTTTTCTTAAAAATTCGATATGCTCGTTTAACTCGTGATACAAAACGCACTATTTTCGGGAAAAATACAAAAACGCATAATACCCCGCACAAACAAATGATGATGTTATGTAAATACTGCTCCTTTGTGACGCGGCCTGATTTGCGTATAAGACAACGTTTACTGTTTTATCCGCCAAAAATAGGCACTTGTTCATGATTATTAACCTATTTGCAATGTGCATGCCAAAATTTCAGATCGATCCTTCACATAGAAATGCTTAAAAATGCATTTTATAGTAACGCATGATAAGCCATCTGGATCTCGCTATCAGTGCTTAAATTTATAAAGGGCGTTCAAGAGCAAAAACCTAAACCTTAATAATACAAATCAGTCAATATAATGGAATATTTCCGCATGCTATGCCGAAGAAGACATAAACGTTTTAAAAACGTGTTTAAAGCTTCATTCAGCACGGATTGGTGCGCTTTGAGATGCTCAAGACGAGTTTCTGTACGTTTTTGTGTGTGTTTTTTTTTTAATACTGAAAAAGCATTTTATTTTTCAAAATTCGATATGCTCGTTTAATTCGTGAACAAAACGCACTTATTTCATGAAAAGTACAAAAAACGAAAAATACCCCGCACAAAAAATGGTGATTTTATGTAAATACTGCTCCTTTGTGACACGGCCTGATTTGCGTTTAGGTCATAATATACTTATTGCTTTTCCTATATACATTTGTAATTCAATGTAAAAGCGACAACTTTAAGCGAAAATAAATGCAACATTTTGCACATAGAGATCCCCATAACCATACCTTTTCGTAAAGGGCATTCTAAGCTGAATAGATTAAAGCAATAAAAAAGATATGTCATGTACAAACCAAAAAAGAGTTTGACACAAATCAAAATCGATTGTTTTTGCACCTTCTTCTTTTTGGTTGTTTTCTAGTGGATTGTAACCTTTTTCAGTGTCATTTGTTACTTAAATCTCTAACTTTATCATATTTCAGGGATTAAGTAGTGAACACCTATGCTTACCCTATCAATACCACAAAACGATTAAACCAGAACAACAGTCTAAAGAGTTAAACATGCCTTCGAGTAAAATATGATGTTTTTTTTAGAGAGTATAGCCCTTCATGACTCAATTATTTAGTAATTATTTATTAGTAATTATTTAGTATATTGTAACCTCAATTAATCGACACCGTCATGTATTGCGTGTAGTTGTAACGATACACGTGTGTAACGGTTTTGCAAATCGGGAATTTGATCATATAATTCACGTACTTTGTAACCTTTAGGCATAATTGGCGATGGATTACAGTGGTTTTGCTTATAAAGAGTTTTTCGTGATTCATGGAAAGGTATTATTGCTATTATTTTGTTAAGTTTGATTAATGTACAAAGCATATCAATACAATCAATAATCAAGCAAAAAAGGGACATAATGTCAATTTTGTTAGTTTCAACGCATTTTTCTGCATTAAAAAAAGGCGAAAGAGCATATATACACATTAGCATAAATACATAAAAAAAAAATTAGCAAAGATTTGTTTTATTTACTTTTCATGTAATCAGATTTGCTGACAAACTTTACTATTCACCAGTCCAGCAAAGGTATTCACTTTGGACTGTGGATAGCAAGGTTGGTCAAATCACCAGGATCTGACAGGAGGTTGGAGTTTTAGGCTGGATGGTATTGGGTTCATTACATTTTCTTCTTTTGTTTTTGCTTTTATTTATTTTATATTGGGTTTAGTACCCCCATTGTATTGTCTTAGCATACTGTAAGACTGCACATGGGGTAAGCCTCATATAAAAATGAGTTATTTACACATTTGCATACATGTATTTATTTGAAATCCCCTATCGAAACAAAATAAAGGAGTTTCATATGCGTGTAATTCTAGCGTTTTCGCCTAAAGTATTTTGTGATTTTATTGCAAAATAAGCTGAGTTTTTTTTTAGACATTTGTAATTATCGCTTGTTGTCAGCGAGTAGAATTTGATTGTATTTGGATTTGTATAGTACTGTATATTAAGATATTTTTCTTTTTCTGTTATAAATATTGGGCATTTGAATAAGTAGTGGAATTCATCACCTATGTCATCACAGAAAGGGCATTTTCTCTCATGTACCTGTACATTTTGCCATCTTCCAGTTTCAATAGGTAGTGTGTGGTTTCTGGTGAAGAAGGCAATCAGGTTTTGTGTAAGTATCTGAGGTAATACCTTTATTTACGAACCTTGCGTTAAAGTTTGTTTTATAATTTTGTACGTACATGTATTTGTGTCTGAAGTTCTTTCTAGATCTGCCTTCCAGTTCTAGATATAAATATCTTTAAGTTTTATTGTCAGTGATTGATTAAGCCATTGCCATTCATGAATGATTGGCTGTACCAGATTCCTGAGTATCCATGGTTACATATTATTGTTTTTATGTTTTCTATCCAAGGGGAATTTAATACACTTTTTGAGTGTAGGTCTAAGAGTAAGTGATATATCTTGGAAGACAGTTTTAATGTTTCGGACGATTCTGTGTTATTTATAAGGCGAATCCAGAATGCAATAGATTTCTTTTGCATATCTAGTTTGATAGGTATGAGGCCAGTTTTTTCATATATCATATATGAGGGTGTGGAGCTTTTAAGTCTAAATATATATTTGAGGAAGCGGAGCTGCACTCTTTCGATTATGTCGACATTTCCCTTTCCCCAAATTTCACTGGCATTAAGGAGTATTGCTTTTATGGTTTTTTTTCAAAAGATCTATTTGCAGGTCATACGGTTATGATAGGGCTTTAATCTTGCGGAGCAGGGCAAACATGGCCTTAGTGGCTTGTTAAGCAATATATTTTTTGGTTTTGACAAATGAACCGTTTTTTTCAATATATGCCCAGATATTTGTATTCATTTACAGTTTCAATATCTGCATTTCCGATTTTGAATTTATGTGTGATATTTCTCCTTGTGTTGCCTTTTCCGATGATCATTCTTTGGGTCTTATTTAAATAAATGTTAAGTTTCCAGTTATCACAGTACGTTTTGAAATTATTTAGTGCGTTCGTAGATCTGAGGGGTCATCACTGAAAATCACTGTATCGTCCGCATAGAGAAGTAAAAACATTTTCAGGTATATGTGTAGACAGTGGACAGAGATTTTTCGTTATTAAGTCCATTTATCCCGCATGAGTTTAGGTATTGATGTAGATCATTTAGGAAGATATTAAACAGGAAAGGGCTTAAGTTTTCGCCCTGTCGTACTCCGACTAGGCAATCAAAGAAGGAAGTTTGCCCTTGGCTTGTTTTGACTTGTGATTTTATATTATTATACATGCTGGTTATTATTTTAAGACATTTTCCATTTATTTTCTCACATTGTAGTTTCTACCAGAGACCTTGTCTCCAGACAGAGTCGAACGCTTGTTTGAAGTCGATAAAGCAACAGTAAAGTTTCTTTTTGTTTGCATGTGTAACATCAATAAGTGTTTTGAGTATGAAGATGTTATCTGTAGTTGATAGTTTTTTTGCGAAAGCCAGCCTTTGTTTCGTTGATTAGATTATGTTTTTCTGAAAATGTGTTTAATCTTTTGTTGAGAATGCATGTGAAGAGCTTGCCGAAGCAGCTTTACAGTGAGATTGGTCTGTAGTTTTCTGGGATAGTGGCCCTGAGATTGTGAACAATTTGATCAGGTCAGATTCGCTTTTGTCGTTAAATTTTATAAATGGGCTGAACATTTCTTTAACTAAGATAGCTATTCCACCTGATTTATATCTAGATAAGTCCTTTCTATGGAATATTTTTATTTTGAATCCTGGTACATTCATATTATCAGAAATATCAGTTTTTGTCTCCTGAAGACCAATTATGTCAAATTTGTTAATAAATGATACAAATTCAGGGCATAACAGACGAGATGATAATCCACAGACATTCAAAGACAAAACATGTAAAGTACTATTATTCCAGCATATAGAGTTTTTTAGAACATGTTGCTCATTGTTAGTAATATTGGCTGGAATCTCATTTGCGTTGTTTCCTGTGGGTTCCTATTCTTGACTGTTCTGATTGTCACTGAGTTTCAGTTCTGCACCACTGTTGTTCTCGTCGATTTCACTGACGCTGTTGTTGGGGGGGGTGCTGGCGTATGGTCAGAGATCTGGTTTGGGGGCTCCATCGCTTCTGTGTGCATGGAGCTAAAGATCGGTTCTTGTGATGGGTTTATATTACTGTTTTCTGTGTTGTGATTGTCACTTTCACTATCACTGGAGACACAATAGTGTTGTTTTTTTAAATAGGTTCTCGCTATCGAGTTGCGATGTTGCCTTCTTTTTCGAGAAGCGTGGTGAGGTCTCTCCGATAGTGGGTGTGCTTAGTGCATTGAACTTATTTTGGACTGTAATGCCTGTATTTTCTATTAGTTTTTGTTGGTTTTGTCGGCGGTAGAATGTCCTGCTCCAGTGATTTTCATCGACTGCTTGGGTATTTATTCTCTGTCTATTGTTGCTTGTTTGTTTCCCGTTGCTTCTATTTTGGTTGCCTGTGCCTGTTCTGGTGTTTGAGTCGCCTTTTGTAACGTTGTCTCGTTGCTGTTGTGTATATAGTGGACCGTTTAAAAAGAGTCTTTCTCTCACAAGAACAACTTTGTTGTCTTTGTTTTTTCTGAGTTTGTCAGCGATTTGGTAAAGAGGGCGTCGCTTGTCCTTCATTTCTTTTGGATATTGGTCTTTGACCCAGTAGTCCGAGTTGGGGAGTTTTTCATGCCCTGTTTAATCATTTCTTTTTCTTTATAGTATGTGGACTTAACTACTATTGGTCGAGGTCGGGTGTTGTCTATCCTGAATCTTCCTAGCCTGTGTGCTCGATCTATTGATATTGGGCGATTAATGGCAAGTTCGTTTTTAATGAAGTTTTGAATTTTTTATTCACAGTTTTCTCCTTCTGTGGAGTATTTTGTTGCTTCTTGTATTCACCAGAACAAGAGGTTTTCGCGCATGCCGCGCCATTGCACGTCCGTTACACGTTCTTATGTGTGTTGGAGTTTTGTCGTTATATCATCGCGCGCACAATGCAACCGGCCGATTTCTTGTTCTATACTAGAAAGGCACTTGTCAAAGTCGTTGTTGTTTCCGGTCATACCGTCGCAAATATCGCTGTACTTTTGTATGGTTTGGTCATATTCTTCCACTTTTGCGTTAAGCTTTTTGACGTTGGTTTGGCGGGACTTGACATTTGTATTCGCGTTTTCCATTTTGCGTTTTAAGTCCGAAATTTCTGAGACTGTTTGCTCTCATTTCGTTAGTTTATCTGTCTTGGAAACAATAAATGTTTCTAATGTTTTCAGTGGTTTGTATGGACGTCGAGCGTTGATTGTTTCCTCTTCATCTGGTTACACTGGTTAACAGCCCACGGCGGGACACTATTATTGTCTGTCATTTGGGCGTGGACGTAGTACGGATAATTCATAGGTATTGATTGTGCCAATTTTGATTTTGAACAGTACCGTTATGCTGAGGTTGACCGAACATTGAATAGACTGCTGAAGGGCAGTTGCTTTGCAGCGTATGTCCTTGTTCTTGCCATGTCCAAGTGTTTGTAATCCCATTGCTGTTTTGTACATCACAATTTACATTTTGGTTAGTCAAAAGTGGAGAATTTCCATACAGAACTTCTCTTGTTTGTCCTAAGATCTCCGTCGTGTTAATCGTATTGTTTAATCTGTGTGTTTCATCCATTTTGGTCGAATTCTTTGTAGTTTGGTGATTTGTGCCTTTGGTTTTGTTGCTCTTAGGCATATTTAAAACATGCACGTCTTGTGTCAATTTCGATACTTCATAATCGATCCGCACTTGTGCAATGTTTTCTTTATACAGAATTGTGTAGTGTCGTTTACGCAATACTTTTTAAAAACCGTAATAATGAGAAGAAACACAAACCAGTTCTGTTGCGCTTCTTGAATACACTGTTGACCTTTGTTTCCGGGTAGGTGGGGTATTTTCCGCCAAATACGTTCACTATTTTTTTACACTTTTTACACTTTTTAATGAATACTTACATATTGTGCGGAATGAAATTGCGAATGCATCAGCTGTTTTTTTTATATTAAAACATGCTCGATTCAAATACGGATGCCATACATTAATAAGGAGCAATTCTGGGACTCGTTTTATGAAACATTGTAGATAAAAAATAAAAAAAATAATGCGATATAATCTTTGAATTGAGAACGATTGCTAAGCACAAACATAAGCTTTGTTAATAACAGTACATCTATTGATTGACATGGAAATTATTAAATGTGTTCAAGGTTGGAAACATATTGATCATAAATGAGCCTCGCTCTGCCAAACCGGGCTTAATACGTGTGAGTAAATTTTCGTCCAATAGTAGGCTGTGCAGTCCACAAAGGCTAATCTGGGGCGTATTTTTCATTTGATGGATTTTTTTTTAAAGAAGTCTCTTCTTACTAAATTTCAGTTTACGCGTACTGTATCTTCCCTGATTAGCTTGCTCGGACTGCACAAGCTCATCTGGGTCGACACTTTACTCACACTTATTCAGCCCAGTTTCCTAACACGAGGTTCAAAAAGTTCTTTCTGGCTAAAATCATACGTGAATTTGACGTAAATTGGTCGTAAATTGGACGTGTATTGGACGTAAATTTGACGTAAGATAATTTATAAGAAAGAGAAAGAGTTTTATTGGTTCCTTTCTTATGTGAAGGGTTTATAAATTGCATCATGCATAACATAGTTAAACACAAACAAATATATGGATGCCCAAAATGACTAGTTCGACAAAGCTAATAAATATCAAGATCATTAACCCTGACGACTTGTATTGACCGTTCCTTAAACGTTTGTTTATTATGATACAAAGTTTCACCATACAGCATACATTTAAAAACTGTTTCACAGTAAAACAGTATCAAAGGTACACTTTTCTTTTTTAAATAAGTCTATACGAGCGGAAAAAAACACAACAACATTTTAAAATGAATCAAGTATTTATGGAGATTACTTGGGGAGTAACATGAATAAATGAAATAACTAACTTTAGCCAGTTGTTCTTGAATTATTTTAGAGAAAAAAATCGGCGCCTGAAGAGATTGCCTTTTAAAGAAATTGTGTTGTGTTTTAGTACACGTAATTAAAACTTTCGGCATTGACCATGGTTCAGTAACGGCTGTATTTCTAATTCAATAAAAACAATTCTTCTGGAAAAATCCCATATTGATTTATATAATAAAGGATATACACCAAGGAAAGGTTAAACAAACAGTAATTTAATGAACAACACGTGAGAAAAAAACACACTAACAATAACATAAACACATCGACATACATGTACTGGAATAATGGAATGTATGATAGATATAGTAATGAGGGCAATTATTATATCATGTGATATAAACGAATGAGATTGTATTTTTTATTGATGGAATTACAGTTTCATACCCGATGGAATGTTTTAACAATTCAGTTTTCGCGAAAAAACAAATCGTATAAATGTAATTTGAATATATTTAACATAGTATTCGTCGAATGAAAATAAACCAATACCCTTTATAAATATGAAACGTAGAAATATTAACAAAATATGTTACAGAATGTAACGCAATACTTAGACAATAACACATGTCTGAACTGGGCCGAAAGTCTAAAATCGGCCCGCTTCCGACATAACGGCCCGAGGGCCATAATGCGACTAGGGTCGATTATAGACGGCCGGCCCGGCTCTGCCATGTGTTATCGTTTATATTAGATAGGCATATAATTCTATTTTGTGCCTTCACTTAATTTTATTAGAGAATCAGCTTTCCTTACTTTTATGTTCATTCAACTGATTACGAAATTTATGACGTATCTCGCGTGACGTAATTTATGTTACAAAATAACCCGCTTTAAGCTAGACTCTCCAATCCAAAACGTATTTCGGATTGTATGTTTGTAATGAATAATTGGAAACTTCAAGAGGAATAAAAGAAATACCTCCGAGCAGTCATTCGATTTCGCAAAACGTTTAAAAAAGTGTAGTTTGAAATAAATTAAGATAAAGGAAAACAGAAAATGGAAGTGCATATCGTTGTAATTTTATTAGTATTAGCATTGGATTAAAGTTGTCATTGAGGTAAAACTGTCGTTCACTAAATTGTGATGTTGGATGACTCCTGTTAAACTTAAAGCTCAAATAGTGTCATCAAATGACAGTACAGTTTCAGTTTGAATCGATATTGTTTTCATCATTCCAGTTATGTGCTACGTTTAATTACCTTTTTATTTCTTTTATTTGAGGCTTAATGTATTAATCACCCTTGGAAAAAAACTGAATATGGACATTTTGTTAATTTTACGTCGCGCGATCCGATTCTTTTCAGATATAAAAAAATTATAGTAACACTGTGTAATATAAGATATTTACAAATACTTGAAAAAAAGATAAATTCAGACACAAGTGCGGTATATACAATATAGATAGCAATATATTACACAATTTTGTTCGCTTTTTTAGAAATGTTCAAATCATGATTAGATCTGGTAAATAGCGTTTACCGGTTTCAATATTATTGCTATAGTTTGTTCTCATATAATCTGTAGACAGCTTATATCCGGTACTCTACACCTGTTTGCACGAATAATGTGCACACGCTTTTAAGATTCCTACAAGAGTTATGTGTAACACCCTTTATGTGTTAAATCAAATCAAATTTACGTATATTCACTTAATCTCATACTTGAAGCTCTTTGGTACTTATCTTTGCGCTTTTGGAACTTTTCGTGCTCTTATTACTCTTCTGGGAATTCGTTTTGTCGTAAATCGGTTTTCGAGAGCAAACTTCACGTTTACGGCAAACAAATAATTTCTTAATTAACACTATACATCGGCGTCTAAAACTGAGGTCCAGGAAACTGTATATAATTGGATTTATCGCATTGTTAAGGAAATAAAACTTCGAGAACAGTTTACTGATAACTTGCTCGGCGAGAGTCTGATTCTTTTCCAGATCCTTTATGGAGGACCTGCATATCATGATGATGATTCCAGGAAGGTAGCTGATGACAAACGCAACAGTGACCGCAAACAGGACAATGGTGGTGCGACAAACTCGAAACTTTGTCATCGCCTTCGCGAGGCACTGCAGTGTCGGCCGAAAGGACACCTTGGTCGCCATTTCCTGCGAGTCTTCGTCGCTGTACTCCATGCAGTACCGGACAACTCTCAGTTTCTTTGTCTTTTGGTCATTCACCGAGGTGTTTTGCATCGGAATCTCCTCCCTGATAGACCTCTGTACCTGATCCCCAATCACCATCTTTTTCCTGCGTTAAATTTCAACCCAGATACGAATATACAAGCCAGATAAGATCAGTACTGTTGTAACGAAAACCAGTCCGAGAATGAGATAGTAGATTTTGGAAAACGCTTGTTTTCTATACGCCTCCTCAATCGAGCAGTCATATCCTTTGACACGGCCATCCGGCGTAGATGTCCGGGAAATCCCATACAAAATGAGGGCTGGAATTGATATTATCACCGCGGCTACCCCGGCGACGACGCACATGATCTTTATCTTGTTAAGTTCAATTAGCATCAATGGTTTGCAGATTTTGAAATATCGGTCGAACGCGATTTCAACGAGGATGATGGCAGACCCGTAAACAACAACTGCTTCAATGTATCTAAATATCTTACATATCGCACCGCTGTAAAACGTTAACGAATATCGCAGATCGTAGATCTCGGTAGGCAAACCTACAACACACGCCAAGAGGTCAAATATCGCCATAGCAACGATAAAAAAGTTCGACGAANAGCCTCTGTACCTGATCCCCAATCACCATCTTTTTCCTGCGTTAAATTTCAACCCAGATACGAATATACAAGCCAGATAAGATCAGTACTGTTGTAACGAAAACCAGTCCGAGAATGAGATAGTAGATTTTGGAAAACGCTTGTTTTCTATACGCCTCCTCAATCGAGCAGTCATATCCTTTGACACGGCCATCCGGCGTAGATGTCCGGGAAATCCCATACAAAATGAGGGCTGGAATTGATATTATCACCGCGGCTACCCCGGCGACGACGCACATGATCTTTATCTTGTTAAGTTCAATTAGCATCAATGGTTTGCAGATTTTGAAATATCGGTCGAACGCGATTTCAACGAGGATGATGGCAGACCCGTAAACAACAACTGCTTCAATGTATCTAAATATCTTACATATCGCACCGCTGTAAAACGTTAACGAATATCGCAGATCGTAGATCTCGGTAGGCAAACCTACAACACACGCCAAGAGGTCAAATATCGCCATAGCAACGATAAAAAAGTTCGACGAAGTTTTTCTAAACATCTTGCAGTAAACGAACAAGACAAGGCTGTTTCCAATGGTTCCTATGACCAAGATGATAATGAGGAACACGAATACGGGAAGGTACCGGAAGGCCTGTTCCTGGTTGTATTGGTCGAGTATGGCTTCCACCTCCGAAGGTGACAACGTGCTGGTTTCGTGGGGCACGGAGGGCGTGT
Organism: Dreissena rostriformis; assembly: GCA_007657795.1. Classification (NCBI taxonomy): domain Eukaryota; kingdom Metazoa; phylum Mollusca; class Bivalvia; order Myida; family Dreissenidae; genus Dreissena; species Dreissena rostriformis. The sequence continues at coordinate 14,012 of VMBQ01013288.1, forward strand.
CTTCGGTGTAGTTCCAATCAAATCTATCCATGTTTAAATAGTTTGGCTGAAATTAGAATTAATGGCAACCATTTATTTTTGAATCGGGCAATTTGTGGCAAATCAAATATGAAATAGTGATACAAATTTATTTGTAAGTCAATGAAACTGTATCCAGCTATAACCCAGCAATATTTTGAATTCAAATATGAAACGTATACATTTTGGTTAATTCTTGTCATGCGAACAAAACTAACGCATTGCGGGAATATGATTTTAATGTTATACATATGCAAGATAATCAGTTGTATCCTGTAAAACCTGTCCATTGTGGAGGTTGATTGATGAAATCATAATTGTGTGAAGATATTTGTGTCTATTAAACGTTTTCAATAAGTTAGCACCTGCCTGAAATCAATCCGAATGTGTAATGCCGTACAGACAACCTATATTCCCAACACAATGTTTTAAAAATAGCGTGGCTTATTTTTTCTGTTTTTTTTTTGTTCTAGCTAATAGTATACATCGGTAAATTGAATAATTGTATTTATTTATTAATTCATTTGTTCGTTCGTTCGTTTGTTAGATAGTTAGTACGTTCGTTCGTTCATTTATGTATTTATTTATTTATTTATTTTATTTTTTATTCATTCAATCATTTTTATTTATTTTTATTTATGTATTCATTTACTTATTTATTTATTCATTCATTTATTTATTTATTTACTTATTTATTTATGTATTATTATTTTTATTTTATTTATTTATTTATTTATTCTTTCATTCATTCATTCATCCATTCATCCATTCATTTTATTATTTATTAATTTATGTATTTATTTATTTATTCATTCATTCATTCATTTACAGTATTATTTTACGTAACTAAATACATTATAAAATGATAATAAAATTGAAAATATACATTTAGTTTGACATTTTTTATTCTGAACGGACGGACGCACGAACACACAAGAGTTCACACTCACGGTCAGAGATATCACACATTCACTTTTCTTCCTTTGGCTGGGGGCATAATAATATCATAAAATTATTAAGCAGCAAAATAGATTCGTAAATGAATATTCTTTTCATATATACTTATGTACTTTAATGCATTATTGTTGAAAGGAATAATTGATATATCTAGATATTATTCGTCATCACTTTGAGATTCTATGGCTAGACAATCTCCGGGCTTTGTTTTATGCCAACTTTATAATTGTAGAATCCTGAGTGTTCTTAATTATTATGCCATTTGTTTATGAAAGCATTCATTTATGTCTGCATTTATCAATTGTGATACGATCATTCGGATCGTCGAATCAATTCTTTTGTTGATTAATACATTCAATTAATATTTCTGGGAATTTTGACAATGCATCATTTTCAATTACTACAACATGCAAACTGAGATGTAGCATTAATCTTCAACATTTGCTATAATTGGCACACCAGTGAATCAGGACGAATTGGTTCATTCACTACCGCTAAAAACGAAATGCCGTATTCCCTAGGTGCACATACACCCGTTATTATTAATTATACCATGTAAAATAAAAATCCATTAGTTAACGTCGTATGACAAACTATATCTACTTCATGTATTTGTCTTACTATAAACCTCTGTGAATCGCCCCTTAAAACAGTGTTTTATAACATAATGCACCCTATTTCTGGTCAAACATACCGAAACAAAGGACTAATCACAGTTAAAGCAGGCTACGTTTGCAAATAGTTACCTGGCCTATTTTCAGTCAACATTAAACGAATGCCTTAATTTATTTTAACGTTACAACACTTTATTCAGACACTTGCGATATAAATTGACACTTGTTGAGATATTTGCAATGTTTCGTAATTTGCAGAATAACTTGTATAGCTTTTTATATGCCGAATTTAAATGGGCGCACGAGTGTAACGTACATTTTATTTTCCCTTTAGCATAGTTGTGAAAAATATAAGTTATTTTAGAGTGATACAAACACATAAGAAACAAGATACGAACACTTAAGAAACAAATTACCTTGAAATATTTTTGCAAATGAAATACTACGTTGTTTGCGAATCAAAAGACAAGTTTGGACATGTGTTGTCCATGTTCAGTTTCGAAGGTTACGCAGTGATTTCAGATGTGTATTTTTGGAGCTCTAATGCCAGCTTGCTTTATTAATGAAATCATTGTCCGACAAACTGATACCTTAGCATCAACAACTAAGTATACGAAATATGCATAGAGGTTATGCATTTTAACACCAGCATATGATACGAAATAAGTCTGCCAACTGCACATCGTACTACCTAACCCACGACAGCTTTAAGCTCGTAACTTTAGTATGTATGTATGCAGTATGTAATATCATCTAAATGCAAAACTAAAATATGTACCAAATTAAGTCACCTTTTATCACATCAACGTCTTATCAATTGGCATATGTGTATCACATTGACCTGTATTACCCTTTCATTACAAATGAAAATGATTACCCCCATAACCCAAAATGAGTTCTCACAACACAACACGTGTATAACTTCAGCTCATGCCATACATATATCCCAACAAGAATTTTATAATACTTGCTATTGCGCTCGAAAACAAGCCCAAACGTATCTGTAGTAGTACACGATACAGTTAATTTTATAAAATATAATGTTCACATTTTGAGCATACACTGAAGATAAAGGGCAATTAAAACCTGTGACCAGACCATGCATGCCATTTCAGCATGTCTAAAGTATAGACCTGGTAACATTTTAAAAAATAATGTTTGTTACAAAACACACATTTACGCTTCTATTTCTGTAAATAACAGATGACAAATGAGCCTCTTTAAAACCAAAATAAAAACATATTAAACAACATTCGTAACCTTGGCGTGCGGTCTCATATTAATGCTGATGATGCAAAATACTCTGATTGCTTTACAGCAATACATTTGGTAATAACACATTTGGAATAGTTCGCTTTTACAATTGTGGCACTAAAATAAAATGGGGATCGTCGTTTTATGACGAAGCTAATGGGGAAAACAGTCCACCTATTAAAGGTCACAACCTCCGT
>VMBQ01013289.1:0-16895 GCA_007657795.1 Dreissena rostriformis
TACACAGACAATTTTATCGCGGGACCAAATACCCATAGGCTCGATTTCGAGTTGCTTAACACACAAAATCGCGTACCCCGATAAACTCAAAACGACATGAACGAAACACCCCCATGTTGCAGAATTTAGTAGAACGCAACAGCCACAATATTAAACAAATGTTTACTAAATCCGAATGCCATAATCGTGGCCTAATCGAAGCAGAAAACATTAATATGGAAAGTGTTGAACGAGTTTAAAAAACCTAGCAGTAGCACAATAAATTAAATTTGTATAGTATTACTTAATGTCTAAGCTACAATTCCCAGCATTCTTAGAACAAATCAATTTGTATGTTGGATGAAACACACCGCGTTGATATACCTGATAAGTGTGTATCAAAACAATGTATGTCTAATAAAAATCGGTCTGGATTGGCTTATCAGTTAAAAAGGATTTTCCATTGATAATAATTGTAATGTGGTACTGTACATCCACAATTGCCAATATAAGTCAGAACAGTAATAATGATACTGTATCGCATATCTGGCATTTATCACGCAATGCCGAGAATAGGTTTGGGTTGAAAACCTGTTTCGAAAAAACACCGTCATTCAAATGTTCCGTAATAAATTGGCCGCGTGTGAAAACGTGGACGTTCATTTTGTTTCATAAAGTGAAATTTATGCAAAACAATGGCCTTGGGCACTACCTGTATTTTCTTCTAAAATCCCTTATTCATTACATGTCAAAGTTCCGCACAAGAAATCACAGACTATCTATTGAAGTCGGCAATTCGAACCTCATCCCGCTCAACGGAAGAAATTGAAACTTTTTGTAAAAATAATACTGGTGTCGAATACCATAACCTGTTCAAATGTTTCCGATTAGTCAATAAGCGCCGTACATACCTAGCTCGCTACATCACCACACATTCACATTTATTAGACCTAAAACACATTCCTCCAGATGAAAAACCACATGTGCTTTTTAAACGAAATACAGTTACAAAACACATTTTAACAAACACCAGACTATTACGCGTGCCATTATTATGATAAAAGTTAGAGAGAAAAATGTGCAACATTTCTAGTACATGAAATTGCTTTTTAAGAGCTTGTGTAATACTAATAACATGCATTGACCGTTCGACGAGGGTGCATCAAGTTTTGATAATTTTATGTTCATAGTTCTGTTATAACAGAAGTGGACAAGAACACGAATTTTTCGCCCGAGAGAGAGTCTGGAGTTAAACGTTTGCAATATTCAATTATATAATTAATAAATCATTTAACTTGTTCTGTTTTATAGTTCATCTCCTTAAGTTATTTCAATGTATGAATATACTTAGCGTCATTAATATAAATGTGTATTGTTTGTGTCATTATTTATAATACACTGTATCGTTTTGTAATTGTCTTACTAAACAGTCTCAATTTGTGTCTCTTAACAGATATGACCAACCACAAACGTTAAGATTGCATTGAAACGGCATTATTATTATTATAAAAAAACGTTCACTGATCCTTTTTATTGATCTGCAAGAAGTGCGTTGAATATCAATGTGAGCAGCTGACGTTGTTTGTCCTAAATTATTCTTTTAAAATAATTATATTAGTACATTTAAGTCATTATTTTATTTTAGATGCAACTATATCATAGCATGACTACGCTTATCTTAGTATATGGTCACATTTTTTCTATGAGGAAGCTTTGTATGTGTGTGAAACATGTTTCTCTCTTGTGTCGATGTTCATTGAAAAGTACTGTGTAAGTAAACTTTTGCAATTTGTATTTACGCAATTGAACCATGTACGCACATTGGCGACACATATGCCGATCCGTAAGGGTATTTTTTGTGCAATATCATACGCAAAAGGAGAAAAAGAAACAAAGTTTGCATACTCAAGTGCAAACTATATCAAGTTTTGACTGGAAGCTATTAGTTACTTAAACGGGATCGAATTCGTTAAACAGAAGTAAGGCGTATTGCCTAACCAATGTGACATTTATCATACAGAATAAATCCACCATCACTCCATTGAAAACCCATGCATGTGTTCATTTTGTACACATTTTACAATACAGTTTGTATATACCCTAAGGACCTCCACACTGGGTAACAAATTCCGTAACATTCCATATTGGAAGATTGAAATCTAAAAGCTAATAACGTATTGATCAACACGACCAACACCAGGGCAGACATCACTATGGACGGAGAGAAGTGACAAGCTTCAAGTACTTGGGAGCAACCATGTCCAATGATGGTTCCGTTACCTCTTAGGTCCGAATAATAATTGCCATGGCCACCGAAGTGATAGCAAGACTGAGCAGGTTGTGGACAAGCAGTTCCATCAACTTCCCCAACAAGTACAGGTTCTACAATTTCTCGCAGTCTCCATCCTACAGTACGGCTGCGAGACCTGGGCGCTTCGCAGCCCAATAAATAATGGCTAAGTCAACTTAATCAATAAATACTAAGAAAAATGCACAATGAATTCATCAGTAAGTGTAACGCGACCATAGTAACAGCAGCAGCAACAGTAGTAATACGGTAATGAAATTCTGAATAGCGATGTAATATACACATTATATAAATAAATTGAGATCAAGAATAAGAATAACGACGGGACAATTGTATTCACAGCGAAAGAAAATATGACTTTTTATATAGAACTAGTTCAGTTAAAAACATACACATCAATCATTACAAACAATATGAACTAATCGCTAATGATATAATGATAAATGTATGATAGCAATAACTACGTTATGAATAAATGGATCTACATCTATTAAATGCATTAAAATCAACAATAATTGTATTAGTATATCAGCAGTGACCTTATTTGGATCAACATATTTACAGCGACCGTAGAACTGACGCATACCTTTACAGATGTTTAATGAAAATAAAATAAACAACAATAAGGTCCATCAGTTAAATGAAAGCAACAGTTAAATTAAACTTATCAATACATGTACATAACTTTGATTGAACATCATATCAAAGGCAAAAGCAACGCAAACTTTGTTGATACATGTTCGATGTTATACAAATGTTATATGGGCCTAACATAATAAACGAGTATATGAAAGAAAATATACCAATGAATTAGCTACGACTTTAGCAGTATCAAAGGCAAAAGCAACGCAAACTTTGTTGATACCTGTTCTGTTTTATACAAATGTAATATGGGCCAAGTATAATAAAGGAGTATATAAAAGAAAATATACCAATGAATTAGCCACGACTTAAACAGTATGGTAGATAAAACGAGAATTGCTATATTTAAGACAACGCAACTATTACGTTTAACATGCATTACAATATTTGCACGTACACACACCAAGAAAATAAGATATTTAGAATTCAGCTAAATCCAAATACGAATTGTGGCAAGAAAGCACTATCCATTGTCAATATTATTTTTACTTAAAACTTCACCAGTTTAGTCGCGAGCCAGAGAATACACATATTCACCTGAGATATAGTATAATGAGTGCGCAAATGTTAATTGCACCTTGTATGCTATTAATGGATGCAACACTACCACTCATGAAGCAATTTAGGCATCTTAATATTCGTTTTGTTAAATGCAACATTAATGTGTTCTATACGTTTCCGATAATATTGCCGAGAAAAACAAGACTTGTCAATACCAGCCATATACACAATATCATAGCGCGTGGTCCTTTATTAATTGTAATAAAATTAATAAAGACACATTTTATTTCTTATCGCGCTAATACAAATGAACAAAGCTCGCATTATAACTTATAGTTACTACAATCCATTTTACAAAGAAACATATGCATTCCGTGGTATGATACCGCTTGTGTCCCACAGCGATACAGATATTTTTTTTACAAGCGTGTAAACTATAGGAATGATACACATTTGGCTAGATATTTAAAGTTTTGAAATAATATATGTTAGCTAATATAATTGTCATAATTGAGTTTCGCACGTGACTTGTTCAGATTTTGTCAGATTTTAATCAAGGACTTGCAGATATCTTTCTACAATTACAATATTCTGTATGCATGTGGAAGAAAAAAAAGATAACCAGCAGAAATGTTTGAGAAAAGATGAAACAAGCCTGCTCTTATTCGCGTCATAAAAACGAATAGTTTAACAAGTATTTGCTACAAGTTATAGTCACTTTATAAAGGTCAACATCAATTACCTTTGGGTCATCACGTCCGGCTCCACCTTCAGTCATCTATACAGGGCGGGCTGCAATTATATCTTAGATGTGTTTATATGGACTCGAATATTTGCAATATTTATTTTATTAATTAACTTTATAATATTAGACGAGAATGTGTTCAATGTGTTCGCCCCATACAAGTTGAGCTTCGCCAATAAAGCTCGAAACTCGCCTTATACGAGAAAAATATGGAACAACACGGCCAATACGGGAAAAGGTCGGTCAATACGAGATTCAGCCAATCAGAAACCAGGAAAAACTCGGCCTTATATGAGAATCTTTTAATAGTGGCAGTTTGATTCCTCCGCAGATGTGTCGCGTTCTGAGAAAACTGGGTATAATGCATCTGCGTAAAGTGTCGTCCCAGATTAGCCTGTGCAGTCCGCACAGGCTAATCAGTGACGACACTTTCCGCCTAAATTTGATTTTTGCTAAGAATAGACTTCATTTAAACGAAAAATAAGAAAATATTGTAAAGTTAATTAATAAAGTTGTCATTAATTAGTTGAATTCATATTGGCTTTGTTATTGAACTTCAGACAGCTGTCATCAGCTCAATAACACAGCCAATATGAATTCAACTAATTAATAACATAGTATTTTCATGAAATTAAGATAAGTAAATAGTATTATCATGATCTCGAATACGTATTCATATACTTCATGCATACAGACATCGTTGACATGTTTGCAGCATTTTACTTAGTTTCGGTAAAGCAAAAATAAAATAACTAAACGGGTGTGCTTTAATGGCTTTTTACCTAAAAGTGCGAATGACATGACGTCCGCTCGTATTACAGATATGTGTCATATGAAACATGCCTTACCTTCAACATTATGCCCGTTTGTATTGGCTAAGCCAGGTCACATGCTGGAAGGGTTTTGGTCATATATGGTTGGTTGCTGATTTATCATTAAAGTTAAATTAAGTCACGGAATTACACAAAATGACGTCATTGAATATAGTATACCTTACGTGTGTCCTGTAATTACGTTGACGCTGGGGCAAGAATGACACTCGTAAGACAAATTCGTTCATTGGCTTCTTCCTGATCGTACCCGCTGTAATACATGGTAGTAATGTTTGATTGGATATTATTTAACTGATTCTGTAACATACCGCTCGTTGTCAGTTAGAATCCGTAAACTCATACTATAACTAAAATAAAACACTCGATAAATTGGAAACATATCTTACTCAAAATTTGTAATAACTTGCTGCGATGCGACCAATAAAAATATAATATAAAAAACATGCAATTGTATTCAATGTATTTGCCGTTTGTGTATATATTTCTGTCTAACATATCTGAATACATTTAAACACACAATTTATCCGTTAGGTTGATCACCAGGGCGGAATGTTCATAACTGGAGTTTCTGATTTGGCCGGTGTACAACCAAGCAACTATGTTAATCAAGGAATTGAAATATATATTTCTTCAATTAGAATATTATGTACGCATGTGTACGAAAACAAGTTAGCCAGTAGAAATGTTTGTGAAAATACCAAACAAGCAAGCCCTTATTCGCACCATTAAAAATAATAGTTAAATAAATATTTATTTCAAGGTATAGTCACTGTATAACACAAATAATCATACATCGTTATCATAAATGTCGTCACGTGCTAAAACACGTTGTGTTTGAACAACACTGAACCATTTTTTGAAACCTTTCAAACATGACATTTGGAAAACGTGCAAAATGAAAATGACGTTATCCGAAAAGTGACATGCATCTATGTTTGAAGTTTGTGTTTGTTTTGGGGATATTGCCGAGCGAAATAAGTAAACTGTTAATTTTTACTGACATAATATGTATCAGTTTTTAACAAGCAATATTGCTGATTGCTTTTGAGTTTATTATTATAAAGGTTTTATGCTTGTATTATTGTACCGGTACTAGTTTGATTAATGTAGAAATGTGCAAAAGAAAATACAATACTTTGACATAGCGTGTATTCGGGTTGTCGACTAGGCTTTAAAGATTGAATTCGTATCCGACTAGTTATGATGTGGCCGGTAACAAGCAGTTAAATCAATGGATTCCGATTAAAACCCTTCACTATTCATAAAATATAGGAATATTAACAAATAAACAGAAACTCACCACATTTAAACGATATGCTGAACTTATAATAAACTAAAATATGGTTGTGTGCATGTTGCAAGTTTAAAGATGTATTTTTTATTATTTTTACATTACACTTAATGGCTCACTATATAGTTTAACTTGAAATAACCAAATATACATGTATAAAATACTATATCGTTAAAATGTATGATTTGACCCACTATGCAGTAGTATTGTGTAGGAGTATAGCTGTTGAGTTGTACTTTAAACACATCTTAAATAGTAATACACAATTTAAACATGGAAATACCACCTCACCAATAGCTTCATTGTCGTTACTATAATACAACTTAAGAAACACACAAGCATAAAATACTTAATTATTTAAAGTAGGCTACAGTTATATAATGTGTAATCTTATCAGCATATGCTGTCAGAAAACATGATCACTACACAAGCGTATTGAATGAGGTACAAAGGAGAATTATAATTAATACATATGGGTATTTTTGAACGTCCAAAACATAACCAGGAAAGAAATTCTTTTTAAATACCGCCAGTTTTTTTATTAACTGCAATTGATATGATCGGAAAATAATTAAATGATATAAACATACGAGTATGACATATGCCGATATAGACGTCAAAAAGGTCTGGTTTTACGGGAAATGGGGAAGAGACGTCCCAAATTAAAAACAAATTTCACCATATATGGCACATTTGGCATGTTTAGTAAAGACAATCTCTAATTAATTTGTTCGACTAGTGTATATTATTATAAGTGTTAACTGTGGACAATTCAGATGAGCAGAACTATACGTGATATCAAATAGCTTCAGTGCCTTCAGTAATTTGATATCCCATACCATCGTATTGCCATTCGATGGAACGACAGAGGGTACACTGTGTAATATGTACTGCAGCAACCCATATTACACTGTCACTGTTGCTTTTCCAAACAAACTTAAGCTTTATATTTCACCATAGACGGGCCAACTTGTGAAATAAGTATGCGTATTTAAACCGATATAAATGTTGAAATGCAATGTGTACAATCAGTGTACAATCCACTTTGTTTTATGCAAGATAACATCACATAGTTGTATAAATGTTAAAATATGTTTTATATGTCCCCATGTAAGGCATGGCATCGGGGTTTAACACCGGTTGAAGGGCGCCCAAAAGTCATACTATGCCCGGATGTATTCATCAAATTTTTAAGTGTAACTAAAATTGTAATTTGTAGCATCACGATTCATTTCAAACTGCAATACAATATAGTGAAAGAGAAAATTCTTTCATTTAATTCCAGTTTAATTTCTAGATGGTCGTATTCTTACCAAAGCACACTAACTTTTATTTTTGTGTGTCGCTGTCCTGTTGGAATGGCGTAAACAAAAGGAAGTACATTATGAAGTATTATCAATTATGACGACTGAAGATAAGAATGTTAAGCCCTCAACGCATCATTATATGCTACAATAAATTTATATGTTTTTTTTTATGGACGCTTATCACATCCCAGTCGAAAGATGTCTGTGAAAATGTGCTTTCAATTTAGTACATCCCTAACCTACGCACCACTAAATTTCAATTGTTATTTTTATTGCTGGTACATCTGATACCGCAATTTAAATATACATGTAACAATCTCACCTTGGCTTTCTTCACATATTGTCTTATACACATTACTAAAATAAATACAGATTAACGAGTATAACTTAATTTAAGGTTTTTAGTTAGTCCATATGCAATATATATTAACGATGAAACTCCATAAGCATTATCAGGATATACAGTATTTGTTTTCGTGTCTAATACACGTACCTTTTGATCGGTATTTTCTCCGCAACATTCACATTTGCGAGAACATTTGAATGAACCGCTGTTGTAATTTAACTAATCGATCACGATGATTTCAGTGCTCGCGTCAAGTGTCCCAGTAAAGGAGTTAAAATGTCGTGATAACAGTCCCAATTTATCATCCTAGGCTGTTCATCAATACACCCACACGTGTGACATGTATCCAGATTTCAACTGTCGTGATATCAGTCCTAGTCTATCATCCTAGGCTGTCCATCAATACGTCCAAACGTGTGACATGTATCCTGATTTCAACTGTCGTGATATCAGTCCTAGTCTATCATCATAGGCTGTCCATCAATACGCCCAAGCGAGTGCATGTATCCAGAGTTCAACTGTCGTGATATCAGTCCCAATCTATCATCCTAGGGTGTCCATCAATACACCCACACGAGTGCATGTATCCAGAGTTTAACTGTCGTGATATCAGTCCCAATCTATCATCCTAGGGTGTCCATCAATACACCCACACGAGTGCATGAATCCAGAGTTCAACTGTCGTGATATCAGTCATAGTCTATCATCCTAGGGTGTCCATCAATACACCCACACGAGTGCATGTATCCCGAGTTCAGCTTTCGTGATATCAGTCCCAATCTATCATCCTAGGGTGTCCATCAATACACCCACACGAGTGCATGTATCCAGAGTTCAACTGTCGTGATATCAGTCCTAGTCTATTATCCTAGGGTGTCCATCAATACACCCACATGAGTGCATGTATCCAGAGTTCAACTGTCGTGATATCAGTCCTAGTCTATCAACCTAGGGTGTTCATCAATACACCCACACGATTGCATGCATCCAGAGTTCAACTGTCGTGATATCAGTCCTAGTCTATCATCCTAGGGTGGCAATCAATACACCCACACGAGTGCATGTATCCAGAGTTCAACTGTCGTGATATCAGTCCTAGTCTATCATCCTAGGGTGTCCATCAATACACCCACACGAGGGCATGTATCCAGAGTTCAACTGCCGTGATATCAGTCCTATTCTATTCTCCTAGGCTGTTCATCAATACCCCCAAGCGAGTGCATGTATCCAGAGTTCAACTGTCGTGATATCAGTCCCAATCTATCATCCTTGGGTGTCCATCAATACGTCTAATCGTGTCGCAGGTTTTCAGACATCAGTCCCACTCCCAAATCATAGGTCGCTCATCTGTATTACTTGCTACAGAACATGTGCGACACACTTAATGTGTAATCCAATGGAAATGGTATTACAGGCGATAATGTATTGTAATGGTAACATTCATTTATACGCTATAATTCATGTTATAGCACGATTGGTACTAGACATATAGTTTAACACCATATAAATAAGCTGATTTTCGAACGTATGTTGAGCGTTTAAATCTTGTGGATAAGATAGCATGCGCATAAACCTGTAAAACGCTCCTCTGGTCAGATTTCATACATCATGTTTATTTAATCACTGATAAAACTCGCAAACTTAAATCACGTGAGGGGAATTTATAAAGACATGTATGTGATTAGAGTGTTTGCTTAACAATTGAACAATCTGTGAGATAAAAAGCTCATTCATTTTCGTTGCGAATTAACAGTATTGTTTAACTGCCTTTATTTCCCCTTGCTTGACGCAGATTTATAGTTACACTTTAACTATTTGACTTGTTTTATATTTCAATTCATATGCATTGTTTTCTGTTTGCACCGTGATGTACTCTGATATGGTGCTTATAATATTTCACCAGTCTGATATACATAGACATTACTACAGTAAAATTGAAATACTTCGAAGTGCATATTGCAATTCTTGAAACCATTTGACATAAATCCAGGTCTTTTTGTTAAACCCACACTTACAGTAAAAGTCCATCAGTCAGCCAAAAAAAAAGATAGTAGAAATAAAATATGTACATACACTTCTGTAACACGTGCAGATGTGGCTTCATCATGCTGCACGTGCAGATGGAAGCATGAGAAAGTAATGATTTTTCATCTCATAGTAAAACAACGCTTGTTTGTTTTCATATATTTTATTCTAAAGAACATGTGTGAAATAAGAAGACGGCAGACGTGTATTTAAACAGCTGCTAGTACCCCAGGTGCAACACATGTATGAAACGCGTATCTCATCATAAATATCGAACTTTCGCCATGCCATCAAAATTGTACGATGAAAACTTGTTTGAATAATTGTGTGACACAAAACACATTTTGTAAAGTGGCAAAGTGCATCTCTATAGAGTGTATGGAAACGTGAACGGATATTCCATAAATATTCTTCATAAAGTATAGGTTCTCATGAACATGAACATTAATGAGTGTTCGGTCATCAGAACAATAAATTGACATACAAGATAACAAACAACCAAGAACGGACATTTTTCTAGTTGAAGTTCAATTGTGATTTCCTGTTTAAAGAGTATTCATCGTATGTGGCTCCAGTCAAACCAACATTTCAGGAGATAACTACAAATGACTTGTTTGTTCATTTTTAGAAGTTTCACAAGATCCTGAAATAAATAAAAGGAAACTAATGCAAAAGTACGTGTTGTACTAGAAGTGTGATTGCGTGTATGTAGACAATATAATAAGAAAATAGATACTGAATTGTTGGTTTAAAGTTAATCGCAAACGATCAGACGAACTATCTAATGTTCTGTATTGATACTCTATGATTGTTTTGGTCGTCTGTTCGTAACAACAATGCATTGCTTATGTTTTGCTTTTTTTTTAATATTCCCGAATGTATACATGTAGGTTTGTGAACAGAAATATTAACGTGTATATTCCGCTAAAATAGTTTTTGAATAATAATCAACAATAAAGGTTATGAAAATAAGACATTTCTGTAGGCTCTTGTAATGCAAAAGTGATTTAATTAGGCAGTAGGCGCATAAGCACGCAATCTGTATCACTCTTTTTTCAACGTGATAACATCATGGAGCTCAAAGAGGACAACTGTTTTCTTTCTGGGTAGCTAAGTGAATTATTTTAAAATAATGTTATGTCCTTTCAATGCAACACACAGAATGACGCAGATATGTAATGTTTGAAGATAGTCTCACTATATTTTAGGCGACAGGCAAAGTTTAATCGATTCTAGTAAATGCCCATATTTTAACATAAATCCCTGATGCCAGGTCTACAAGCATTGCTTAGTTTTGTTTCACTACAAATAGGCGTCAACACATGAAAACCATAGTGCGTTCGTTTGGTGTTAGCTATCATAACGTAAACGTGAGGTTCAGTGTTTAGTCATTTTTAATGACATTGGAAACCATCGGGAAGTCGTTACTGCGTTAAAAAATAGAATCTTTTCAAGCATTAACTTAGACATTTTAAAACTTAAAGTGACTCGATAGTGTCCAGCAGAGCCATTTACAGACATAAATTACGTTTCTTCATTATTGAGATTAAGAGCGGAGCTTGTGTATTAAATATAGACATCATCAACTTTTAAATAAATTACCAACAATTTCATCTACAAAAGCTTGACAAATATACCATGTCGAAGAAACATAATTTGGTGTCTATTGTCATATACGCGACATTATATTAATGCTGATTTCAGAGGGATAAATATTATATTCTTAAACAAGTTTAATTAATTAGCTTTTGAACGAGTTATTAAGCTGTACGACTCTTAACATGTGCAATCACTTACCAAATCACCATTTGTCCTTCTCAACATAATAATTACTGTACGAACAGTTAAATTAATTATTTACTCAACCGTACATATTTTTTCAGTTTGATCCTATTTCTTACCACAATTTTTAATTTATTTTTAACATTCAAATACATTCAAATTACCTTTATGTACACATTGGTCTTACCGCTGTTGTTAGTGAGGCACATTGTAGCTAAGTTGTCCGAAACGATGTTGGGCTTTTCCTGCATCTGTTGTTGGGTGTGATAGAGAAGAGCCAGATCGTCGGCAAAATCGAGGTCGTTCAACTACTTCCTTAGTGCCAACTGCATTCCGTTTCGCATGCACGGTGCCTAACCAATACGGATAATACCGTAAACTTGTGTAAATTTCCGGCTAATACGCAAAACGGCAACGGATCATATCAGAAAATAAACAATGCAGTATGTGCCTAGTATTGGAAGTGAAAATGGCAACACAACCGCGTTAATATGCCAAATACTATTAATCACGGAACATTATGGTATTTCAGCTTATGGTTTTTCCTCAAAATTCGATATGAAAATTAAATATTTTATCAAAACCGATGTAATAACGTTGTCTCAATGATGTGACATCGGCAACGTCGTTACGCAGAAACAAAATGACGATGACAACTAATAGCGTGTTAAAAAACATAAATGACATATATTTAAAAAGTATATAAGATAATGACAAACGGTTTATCACCACAATCGACACATAAGGGAATTATGTTTGCATTTAGTTTGTATAAACACAAATAAATCTATTAGTCCACAAGTAATGTGCGTTAATGAATTATATATATATATATACACACATTCATCTAAAACCGATAGTTTTGTAACCGATGTCGCTGTTAAATAACAGAACATGATCATGACATTTGTTATTCACATAGCTCATCTATCTGTTTGTCAGTCGATCAGTCATCTTAGAACACCCGATATGATACTGTCATGTGGTAAATACTCCAATTTAAACATGTTTTTTAATTATTAGTTATCTTCATTTCTAGACATACTATAACTAATAAACATAATATTTTTACCATGCATTGGTCCCGAACTAAACGTATATGTTTGGACATAATTATGCAGACATACAATTCACATTAAAACGGACGCGATCTTCAAATATCTACTCATCGGTATTCACACAGTCTCCGGCATAAACCCACGTTTACACAAATACGCTATGGTTCTTCATTAACCGTGGGAAATTGGGCTAGCAAAATTTCGTCGGTTTATAATTAATGACACAAATATATTCTGCACGGAAATTCAATCAATCAAATGGCGTGTTTTAATATCAGTTACAACGGTATTCCCTTGGTTATTAAATGGCTCATACATATGTATAAAAACCACATTTCGCCAGTCAGTGCCTTCACATTATATAATGTAATGACAACGGCATATATACCGTCGGTCCCGGAGATGCGATATGACATGCTTTGGCAATTTTTCTGGGTTGGCTATTTTCTATCAGACTCTTCTTCTTTAAGTTATGCCGAGGATTACATTCATGAACTTGAAAGATTGTTCTCGAATACCATTGCTTAGGGAGATTGATAAAAATACGTATTTAAAAGTCAGATGATTATACATGTCATACAGCTAAAATTAATTCAACATTTTATCAATATTGATCATTCGATCAACTCGCATTGATAATGTACAATACTCTATTCACAGGTGTAAAGTATGGATACCGACAGAAACATGCCATTTTTGCCTAAGGTAAGCCTGGAATACAAACATGACGCTTTTTTGACTGGACCTTGTTTAAGATCTTTAAGATCATTCGTTTAATTCGAAAACAGGTTATTCATATAAGCGTAAGTATAGGTAAGTACAATAAAAATGCAACACTGCCAGAAACAAGTATATAATAATAATTATCGTGGTTATTTATTAAATTTGAACGTCTTGTTCCGCTTAATGAATAATTGAAATTATTATGGTGATCTGTATATATCCAGTATGCGTGAAACGTGTAATTTATGGTCTAAAATATTAACAATTATGTGTGACAGTGTGCTGTTATTTCAAAATTATACTTGTTGTTTGTTGTAGACGACTAGTGCAGCAGTCGAAATACCATATGACTCTTTCACTCTCTCGAAGCATCCACTGGTACGCAAATTGTGCTAATGCCATGGAGTGTTATTGACGTTGTTGCTGCGATGATTTGCCGACGCCACATGGTAGATGGAGTTGTGGAAGTGTCTTTGTCTGACATATGTCCAGAGGTGCACTATTCTTGACATTCAGAAGGCCATTTTGTAAGAAATGTGTTGTAATACTCACTGGTAATTATTGCTATGGCGTAGAATGAGTGTTGTTTGGTGAGCGCAAACATACATTGTGGGATGCTTATCAGGTTATGCACTTTTTAGTGTCGGAAACTTGTTTTGTTGGTTGCATAGTAACTTCATTATGGTAAAAAATAATATTGCACGCACCAGACATTGGTTACATCAGATATTACTTCGCTTGATTGCAAAATAACCAAATGCTTTCTACGTGTGCACAAATATAGGCCTTTTAATATCACAATCTACATGTATTGATTTTATTTCATGGAATGAATAATTATATATGAATAGTACTCATTAATTAGCACATGATACATAACACCATTTATAATTTAAGAAATATGCATGTTTATGTCGAATGTGATGTTACACTATTTTCAATGCAACAATTTACACATTATACATTACATATCCAAACAACCATATATTATATTATCATATATAAACTCGGTCAGTAGTGAACGCATTGGACAAATGCAACCAAACTTTCGATTGTTTAACAGGTAAGCGCAAGTCTTCCTTGCGTAAATATGCAGTTATATATTATAGTGTAAAACCACTGGTACATAGTACATACCGATGTGTTTGCAAGCATGTAGTTGCACTTTTAAACAAGAACAAAAGAAGAAAGAAGTGCAATAGAGTAGGGACAACTGCAAAAGGCTTCATCGTTGATCGTATTGTATTATAAGTACGATATGGAGGTATAAAACTAGTGGCTTATCATCATCATAACTTTACAACCCATGATCGTCCTATTGACAGAGAACCGAACACTTCGTTGTTAAATATACGACAAAAATAAACTACATTGATCTTTTAGGGAGACACATGCTTTGCAATCCACAAACGACGCAAAATATAATACAGAATAAGATATCCTTAAAAGTTCAAGAGCATTCAACATATGATGATAAGACGCGTCCCCGAACAAACACAAAAGAAAACACTTATCGCAATACGCATATGTATCTCGTAGTTCGGCCTTTAAATAAGAGGCAAGTATGAGAAGTGATTATACAAAAACGAGCTATTTAAATTTAAACGCCTTGGCAATCCAAATCCAAATCAATAACAATTTATTACCCCAGGGCATAAGTCATTTGTTAACATTATGATGATTGAGTTCTCGATTGCAATGTCAATGTTGTCGGACTATATCAAACCCATTCACACTCGTCACAAGACACACATATAAATGAATCACTCATTGTATTAAGCTCCGCGTTAGAAGTACACGGAATTAAATGCAAGTTAAGAGTCTTCTGTCATGAATACAATACGCATATACACAAGTTCCTTTCATTCATAACCCTTTATATTGTCCATTGTTTACTGAAGTGTTTTCGGTTTTGATTAAGTTTATTCGAATTTAAAACTGTGTTTGGTTTTCTAACTCAGATGAATTTTAAGAAACAATTCCTTCAGACAAAATAACACTATGAATGTATTACACTTATGTTATTCAAACACAACACACAATTGAACCATATGAGCATGATAATTAGCACGAAGTCTTAACTAATTGCGAATTGACTAATCCGAACAAAAAACGAGAGACGATTAGCACGCAAAAACCTTGATCGTTAGCCATAGTGTAATATCACATCCGAATGTCAAGCCTCTTGTATTTGTCTGGTAAAATATAAATTCACACAATAATTTAAGTCATCGATTTGTATTTGAACATCATTAAAACATCATCAACAAAAAAAAACCGGTTTGTACTACGAGAACACGTCTGTTAAAATGACCTATAAACATAACGTATAGTATACCCAAACTTTTAGTGCATGACTGGCGAATCACTGCATAACTGTGAAACAGGTTTTGTTTTCGTACCAAGGAAATATGTCTCGATATTCTATCAAATGAGTACAGTCTGGCTACATGACCTGTGTTATGTACAAACATGACCAGCCAATCAGTTTCTCTTAGGTTTATTAACAACGCTGTATAGGCAACTTTGTGTTTCAAGTCCATCTTCGTCGGATAATCTGCAAATAGAGAACGTTATCGAAGTAAAACAAAGAAAGCTGTGGGTCTTTTGTTATATAACACGTGATTGCACAACGAAATGCAATGCACAAATATCATTAACTTTGAAAATCGTATTAAGTAACCTAACAACACTTTAACAGTATTGCATATTCTATATATTAATATTTTAATATTTAAAAATGCATCGTCAGAATCGTATATAAACATGAATTGCCATATCCTTTTCTACCATGAATAGTTTCATATGCATTGATGATATGGCTTTATGTTACACGTTAACTGTTCCGAACTCTTAGTAACACATATACAGACAGTGAAATCACAGTTGAATCAGAAAATATCATTATTTTCGACACTACGAGGTCCCTTATTTTAGGAAATCATTTACCAGCACGATACAAATATAAGACATACAACGTTTTGTATTTGTGGTATATGTGTGCTCATTCAACATCACTGCTTTCAAAAGTAAACGACAGAGGAAACAAAACAAGCACGCGCGGTTTTAACCTTTCGATAAACACAATTAAAAATTACATAATATACTACGTACATTTGATCACTTTCAAGGGTTTGGTTTTCTGAAATGAGAGGAATGCAATTGATCATACTAATCATATTATTATAAGTATTCTAATTATTACTATATTACGAATAATAATAATACAACTAATTAAACACATGATAATAATAATGATTAGTATGAGTAGTAGTAGTAGTATTAGTAGTAGTAGTATTAGAAGTAGTATTAGTAGAAGTAGTAATAGTAGTAGTAGTAGTAGAAGTAGTAGTAG
>VMBQ01013290.1:0-16115 GCA_007657795.1 Dreissena rostriformis
TGCTTACTATCTGAAACCTCAAAGGAGTGAAAGTGTACTGGCTGCACGTAGTTCACGAGCGCTGACATCTCACTGCCCGCCTCAGCTTCTGAACCAGCCGTACCCTGCAAGCAGAGAAATTGATTGATAAAGTACATGGAAGAGGCCGAACCACAGACTGCACAAGTAAGCCTAGCTAGGTCCTACCAACAGTCTCCATAAGTAAACCAAGGTCCGAACCACAAACTTAACACAAAGGCCAAGGTTCTACCCTCAGACTGTACAAGTACACATAGGTCCTACCCACAGTCGCCATAAGTAAACCAAGTTCCAACCCCAAACTTAACACAAAGGTCTTACCCTCAGGCTCTGCGAGAAGACATAGGTTCTGCCCACAAAGTAGGCCTGGGTAATATCTACAGTCGTAGTTAACCCTTTGAGCGCTGGNTGAGCTGCTTACGTGATATAAGCAAATCTCTACGTATATGAAAAGCTAAATATATATCTACTAACATCTATGAAACACTGTATAGAAACAAACAAGCATCCATGGATAATATAGTGATGTCAATGGACGATTATAAACTCATTCGATGAAATATTTATGTATGATATTTAAGTCAGATCAGGGAAAGGTTTGATAAATTCAAAACTTGTGATTTGTCAGTAAAACCTCATACAATCACACGGTTGTGAGGGATCAGTGAAGGACACACTGTTTATTAATCATACACATCAGCAACGGTTAAGCCATGTTCAAACTTAGGGTTAGGTGTGAAACAAACTTTATTTTATCTGCATGAGAAATGTGGAGCAGATACAACTTTGTTTACGCAATCCTACCAATAACATGCACAAGGCATTCCAACAGACACCTATATTCCATGCCAATATTGTTTAGACCTTGAAATGATTTTGAGCCCATGTGATTGCATCATGACTTCTGCCCATCAACATTATGGCAAAGCTTGATGAAAATCCTTCAATGGGTATACAAGATATTGACTGGACACAAAATAGAGGCTCAAACTTTTGACCTTAACCCTTTGCATGCTGGGAAATTTGTCGTCTGCTCAAATGTTGTCTGCTGAATTTCAAAAAATAGCATTTTCCTCAATTTTTTTTCAAAGAATACTATCAGAATAGCAAACAGTTTGGATCCTGATGAGACGCCACGTTTTGTGGCGTCTCATCTGGATCCAAACTGTTTGCAAAGGCCTTCAAAATCCGGTTCCAGCGCTCAAAGGGTTAAGCTTGAGCAAGCATAATTTACTGACTCATGCCAATGGCACATTGTGGCAATGACATAATCATTGTAGTAAAGTTTCATGAAAATCCTTAAAGGGTGTAGGAGATATGACCCTGACACTAACCTTTACCTTGGTCAGGCATGACTGACTAATGCATTCGTCACATCTTCTCAATGACCTTAACGTTGTAGCCAAGTTTCATGAAAATCCTTCAATGGATATAAGAGATATTAACAGGACACAAAAACAGAGGCCCAACCTTTTGACCTTAAAGTATGACCTGTATGTTTAGCAGGCAAAATTGACTGACTCATGCCTTGTGAACATTGTCTCAAAGACCTACACTTTGTAGTCATGTTTCATGAAAATCAGGCTCAATCTTTTTACCTTGAAGTATGACCTTGACATTAAGCAGGCTTCTGACCTCTACATTTCAGCCAAGTCTCCACCAAATCGTCAAAGGATAGAGGAAATACAGAGCAGACATGAAAGTGTTACTGATGGACTGACTTTCAGACCTAGTGACAAACAGCATTCCAATAATGCCTCTACCGCTTTGTGGCCGGGTATTAAAAATTAGTTTTTTGTGTTATTATGCTCTTAATTTTCTTTTTTTTGTTAACAAACGTCATACATGTACATCAATAAAAATTATCCAAAAATATATCAAACAAGAGATGTGTTTGTCAGAAACACAATGCCCCCTACTGCGCCGCTTTGAAAAAAACAAAAAACAAATACCTTTTTTTTTTTTACCTTTGACCTTGAAGGATGACCTTGACCTTTCACCACTCAAATTGTGCAGCTTCATGAGATACACATGCATGCCAAATATCAAGTTGCTATCTTCAATATTGCAAAAGTTATGACCAACGTTAAAGTTTTCGGACGGACGGACAGACGGACTGACAGTTCAACTGCTATATGCCACCCTACCGGGGGCATAATTAAATAACAAATATTTACTATTAATGTGGTAGTATTTAAACTTATTCGCAATTCCTAATAAATTGTTAAAACCAATATCTAAAATGTTTCAACATGGTTCAAGGATACTTGACAAACTCTACTGGGTATTCTTTCAAAAGATTTGTAGCCTGGGTTTCAACAAATGAAGATATTTCATATGCTCGTCCTTTTTCTGAAAGAAAAAAACATTCAAAACATTTGAGATAATTGCAAGCAAAACATTCAAAAGATGTTTAAACACACCCGTACGTTAATCCCTAAGATTATTAATTTTCTGCAACACTATCTTGCCTTATTCCATAACCTAATATAGTTTTACATTCAGATTAAATACATTCAAAACACTTAATAATGTAACTGTTTGAAAGAAATGTGCAAAGAGTTAGTAACACAAATTAAGTAATAAGGTATGGCAGAATGTGAATACATGAAAATAACAGGACTTGTAAATAATGTTCCCCACCATCCCCTGTCTTCCAAGGTGTTAATTAACAAATAGTGTATAACTGCTTTCAGTAATTAAGTTGTATGTAGTTATTTACATAGTATTCAATAAATTCTACAATATAAAAGTGTGGAAAAGGGCATAAGAAAATTGCAGCAATATGGACGGAATCTGAGCCTCATTCTTGGAAAACTAGGCTTAATGCATCCAGTTAAGGTTTAAAGCGTTGTCCCTTACTAGCCTGTGCGGACGGCACAGGTAAATCTGGCACAACACTTTACACACATGCATAACCCTTTCAGTGCTGGAACCGGATTTTGAAGGCCTTTGCAAACAGTGGCGTCTCATCAGGATCCAAACTGTTTGCTATTCTGATAGTGGTCTTTGAAAAAAAGTGAAGAAAATGATGATTTTATAAATTCAGCAGACGACATTTTAGCAGACGACAAATTTCCCAGCATGCAAAGGGATAAAGCCGAGTTTTTCCATAACGAGGCTCATATTATGATTACTTGAAGGAGCTATCTACGTTCTGCTTACTATCTGAAACCTCAAAGGAGTGAAAGTGTACTGGCTGCACGTAGTTCACGAGCGCTGACATCTCACTGCCCGCCTCAGCTTCTGAACCAGCCGTACCCTGCAAGCAGAGAAATTGATTGATAAAGTACATGGAAGAGGCCGAACCACAGACTGCACGAGTAAGCCTAGCTAGGTCCTACCAACAGTCTCCATAAGTAAACCAAGGTCCGAACCACAAACTTAACACAAAGGCCAAGGTTCTACCCTCAGACTGTACAAGTAGACCTAGGTCCTACCCACAGTCGCCATAAGTAAACCAAGGTCCAACCCCAAACTTAACACAAAGGTCCTACCCTCAGGCTCTGCGAGAAGACATAGGTTCTGCCCACAAAGTAGGCCTGGGTAATATCTACAGTCGTAGTTAACCCTTTGAGCGCTGGAACCGGATTTTGAAGGTTTTTGCAAACAGTTTGGATCCAGATGAGACGCCACAGAACGTGGCGTCTCATCAGGATCCAAACTGTTTGCTATTCAGATAGTGGTCTTAGAAAAAAAATGAAGAAATGCTAATTTTAGAAATTCAGCAGATGACATTTTAGCAGACGACAAATTTCCCAGCATGCAAAGGGTTAAACCTATTTATTTTCGCTCAATTGCATCAAAAGCCAAATGCTTATTGAAACGCCCTCGTGTCCATTTCCTGGGTAGAACCAGTACTTAGTGTCTTTGAGGGAGATCTTAAGAACGCTCCCACAGTCTGGATCGAACCCATGACCTCCCTGTTGCTATATGGACACCACATCCACTATGCCATGGCGAATATCGACAGACTTCACAAGTAGGCTGAAGAGGTAGGCAAGTAGGACTTTACCTGCCTTCATTCGATTTCACTATGCAAAAGAAACAATCAATATCTTTGAAGTTAACCATTCGTGCATTTAAGAATGCATATGAAAGCAGGATATTCTGGATTTACACAAGTTAACAACAAACATTTCTAGCAGCCAACAGACTTATGAAATTAAAATCCACCACCAGAATAAATATTTGTTAAAGTCATTTAAATGAAATTATGTCGTTGTTTTTTACCCGTATATTAAGCCCAACCTTAACACATTTTTATAGCAACAATATAATATTAGGAGAAACTAAACAATATGAGTGGAAACAACAAAATTGTGTCTGTAAAAACTATTAAGGGTTTCTCTAATGAAACATCTGGGGAGGAGAATCTACAAAATTAAGAAAGTAAGTGAATTCTTGAGTTTGTAGGTGCCCTTAAGGTGTTTCCACAACTTATTAAGACATTGAAAATTTACTATGTTGTGTTAACAAGTTACTAGGTCGTGTGAATGAAAGAAACAAAACATGTCACATCTTTTCCTCTGTAGATTACATGTATTAGAGTGTGCTTTCTCTGGCATTATACATCATCGAGGATAGAACATACAGTAAACATATAACAAACTAGTTTTTTCAAGAAGGTGCTGAAAAAAGACTGGAAATCATGCAATAATTCAAGAGTGTGTTAATTGACGCAGAACATTACGTTTGTAAATTAACCTGATTTATTTCATTTAAGAAAACAAACAAAACTTGTTTAAACTTGTTAAAGCGCCTTTGAACGTGCACTCGTGTATGAAAAGGGCGCTATATAAATCCGGTATAATAATAATACAATTGCCTAAAATCAAGAAATAAGATTAATGCAAGCATATATGTGCATTTCACTGATGTGAAACTATATTAGAACAAAAAAAACATGTTAGGATTTAAACAAAAAAGCTACTAACGCAATAGGCAAACAAAAAACAATGCTTAACAAATTTGCAAAATAAATAAAAAAAAAATAATAATGTAATAAGGTTACTAGT
The DNA here is from genome assembly GCA_007657795.1 of Dreissena rostriformis. Taxonomy (NCBI): domain Eukaryota; kingdom Metazoa; phylum Mollusca; class Bivalvia; order Myida; family Dreissenidae; genus Dreissena; species Dreissena rostriformis. Next base: position 5,037 of record VMBQ01013290.1, read on the forward strand.
TATAAAACAGGAATATCATTGAAATTGATGGAAGCTTCCCGATGATACGTATTGTTAATGTACGGGTTGTGTATAAACAAATGAGTCTCGCTTTGAGGAAAAGGGTCTTAATGTTTGTGCATAAAGTGTCATCCAAGATTAGCCTGTGCATTTCACACAGGCTAATCAAGGACAGTACTTTCCATCTAACCTGCATTTTTGCTGAGAAAAGGCTTCCTTTTAATGAAAAATACCAAAACAGCGGCAAGTTTTGTCCCTGATTAGCCTGTGCGGACAGTACAGGCTAATCTTGGATTGACACTATATGCACAACCATCAAGCCCTGTTTCACCAGAGCACGGCTCATAAATATTAAACGCAGAATAAAAATAAGCCGTGTTAGTTGCTCCAAACGCAGTGTTCTAGTGCAATGTTGAGCTAGTTACAACAAGCCATACTAAAGTCATGTTTGCTAAAACACCAAGAAAAAGAAATGATTCCATGATAATGTATAACGAGAAAAGGTATAAACTTTTAGTTTGCTAGTGTCAATAAAAATGGGTTAAAACGGTGTGGAAGTTTACCTTTTCTTGCATTAACTGAAAAACAAACAATCAAACTTCAAACATACAACAGGGAACATGATGCAGTCAAGAAAGGCTGATAAACAATTCGTCGATGTCTTTCAAAAACAGCATAAGTCATATTGTTTTGTTTTGGTTTTTATTCTGGAAAATTTAAGTATTTTTGTGCCTGATTGTTAATGTTTTTATTATATACACAGTTTATTTATTGATTTTCGGTATTATGATTACAATTTTAAGGTTTATATTTTCAGACAGAATATATAGAAAATATGGTAGGTTTAAAAAAATATTACGCTTTTGTCTTTTTTACTTGGTTTTATCTAACTTGCCTCTGAAAGGCTTAGGAACCTTTCAACAACTCGCCAGAAAAGTTTAAGTTCACAAAGACGCTAGCCTAATATTCACTATATAAATTCTATGCCATAAAATAATGACCATTTGCATGTTATAAAATAAAAACTGATATTTTTTTAATCTCTTCAGTTTAAATTACACCATGTTTTCTTAAGATTCCTAGCTGACTCAACAAGTGTTTGATTTCACTATACAAAATTTTCCCAGTTACATTTTTAACCAATGGATTTCAGGATTTTCTCACAGACAATAAAAATGCCCTTTTATTGGATATCAAATCCAGTATTTTTGTAGAAAATGAATCATGAAGTCAACTTTCCAATAAAATAAATATGCGGTCTTTGAAGAACATTGACAATTTCTCACTTTGTGAAGTAAATTCTTTATTTCTGGAATTCATCCAAATTGTGATAACTTTCGCTGTATATCAATCATACCTGATATAAAAATATTAGAAAAGATACCACCCTTAAACACTTATTCCTAAACATATGGGATGAAAGAAACTTAATGGAGGTTTAAAAGAAATTGAAGCCTTGAATTTCTTCCAAATCATATATGATAATTCTAATTATCTTAACTTCCTTTACATTGCAAATTATTAAGTACTCAACCAGAAAAACAACAAATTTAACTGGCAATAATCTAAAAGGTGTTGGTTTTTTCCCCCGAATGTAATGGTATAAAATAGCATCAATACAAAAAGAAATATTTTTAATTTGTTGCTATGATCAATTTCTTTTTCTACCACAAACTGCAACGAAGGCAAATAATTATTGGTTGAATTTTTAAAATATTTGGGAAATATTCTCCACAAAAGTGAGACATGTTTACTTAGAAATGAACACGAACAATTAAGAAATGGATCATTCATACTGCAGCCATGTATGCATGCAAAAGGCAGTGAAAGTGGCTCAAACATAACACAACTTGCGACCAATCTAGAAAAACTAGCATTTGAGCCTCAATCTGGAAAAAACGGACTTAATGCATATGCGTAGTGTCGTCCCAGATTAGCCTGTGCGGACTGCATCAGGGACAACACTTTCTGTCCATAAAGCGGAAAGTGTTGTCCCTGATACGCCTGTGCAGACTGCACAGGCTTATCTGGGACGACACTTTACAAACATGCATTAAGCCTTTGAGCGCTGGAACCGGATTTTGAAGGCCTTTGCAAACAGTTTGGATCCAGATGAGACGCCACAGTACGTGGCGTCTCATCAGGATCCAAACTGTTTGCTATTCTGATGGTGGTCTTTGAAAAAAAATCGAAGAAAATGCTAATTTAAGAAATTCAGCAGACGACACTTTAGCAGACGACAAATTTCCCAGCATGCAAAGGGTTAAGCCCCATTTTTGCAGAGCCAAGCTCATTTTATGATGTTTTCAACTCTCCAATTGATTCTGCCTTTTTAAATAAAAATATATTTTAAACTTGTAAATCAAAGATGTTGCGCAATTTACCTTTTTGTAAACAGAAGTTTACATGGAAAATTTGATATAATTTTTTTAACAAACTACAGAACAGACTAGTATTAAATTTACTCATAAGAGAGAGTGAAATCATTGAGTATTGGAATAAAACTATTCCAATCTTAATGTTCTGCGGGTCACAAGTGAGACATGTTTGAGTCCAAACGGGCCCAGGCAATGGCCAGGCAGTCATGCAATGCCCGGTCGGTTGCCAAATGACCAAAACAAATACAACATCAGTATCCATGTCCCCGTAGCTATTTGAGCCGCATTCTGGGAAAACTGGGTTTAATGCATGTGCGTAAAGTATCATCCCAGATTAGCCTGTGCAGTCAGCTTTCATGGAAGTTTTTCATGAAAGCTGAAAAAGTCCCTTCTTAACATTTAAATCCAGTCAATGCAGAAAGTGTCGACCCTGATTAGCCTGTGTGGATCCGACTAAATCTGGGATGACACTTTATGCACATGCATTAACCCTTTGAGCGCTGGAACCGAATTTTGAAGGCCTTTGCAAACAGTTTGGATCCAGATGAGACGCCACAAAACGTGGCGTCTCATCAGGATCCAAACTGTTTGCTATTCTGATAGTGGTCTTTGAAAAAAAATCGAAGAAAATGCTAATTTTAGAAATTCAGCAGAAGACATTTTAGCAGACGACAAATTTCCCAGTGCTCAAAGGGTTAAGCCTTGTTTTCCCAGAACGAGGCTCATATCAACCATGCTGCTGGCAGAAAGAAGCGAACGTTCAAGCACTGACAGGTGTCACACCCATAAAGCGGGCTGCTACCACAAGCTTATTGCAACATAATGTTTTTGTTTGTAAAATAGTATGGGACTAATTCTGGCAAAACTGGACTTAATGAAAGAGCATAAAGTTTCATCCCAGATTTTTGCTTAAAAGAAACTTCCTTTAAACGAAATAACAATAAAAGCCAAAAGTGTCATCCCTGATTAGCCTGTGCCGACTGCACAGGCTTATCTGGGACAAAACTTTACGCACATTCATTAAGCCAGTTTTCCCAGAACTTGGCTCATATGTTATCATGTAAATCATTGAAATTTCTTAATGTAAATCACAAAAACAATATCAAAAGATGCTGACAAAAATAATTATTATGTTTTTACATAAATCATTGAGCTTAATTTTAAGTAAAGCACAATTAACCAAAACGATTATTAAATATATCAAATCCCTGTCAGCAATTTCTGTGCGAAATCATAAAAACTGACCGCAATTTTCAAAAACATTATTATTGCCCATGCATTCACTACAATTTCTGACAATGCAATACCATTCCTAGATTCTCTGCTTCAACTAGACAAGCTGTGTAGGTATAGCCCATGCTACATTCATAATATACACGGCATCAGCACAATTAGTTTTATTTCATAATGACTGGCCCCAGTGGATTGAAACAATTAACCCTTTACCGCTCAGAACTTAAACTGGTTATATGCAATCAGCATTAAACCAGAACAGCCATGCATGTAACTCGCAGTCTGTTCAGGTTTATGCTGTTTGCTGCTCATCAGTATCTTATGGTTGGAAATAAAGCCTTTAAAACTTGAATCTAGTAAGAAAGTTCTTAAATTGTATAAGATTTTCTAAGGGACTACATAATGCGCATCTGAGTGGCCAAGGGTTTATGTGAAGAACCATGCAGAAATAGAGATGACAACTGATTGTTACGAAACAAAAAAATCCCATCACTCACTCGTTCTCGTTTCTGTCTCTGCCGCTCCTTTTCCTCCTCCTCTGTCAATCCCGGTACCTCGTCGTCATCATCACTCTCCGACGAGTCGCTCTCCTCAAGCTCCCCCTGATCCTCGACATTCCCGTCTGGAGGTTTGTCGGTTGCCGTCGGCGTTGCAGGTTCCTGCAGCGGCAGTGGCTCCGCTGCAGTTGGCAGGGTTCCCGTCAGTGATGTTGACATTTCCTCCCCGCCAGAGTTGTCCACGCTCACTTGCTTGCGGCTCGTTCTAGGATTTGTTGTTGGGGTTTTTTGCGTTTGCGCCGCAGGATTTTGTTCTGAATGGTAAGAATGGTTTAGTTGAGACTCGTTCTGGTAAAACAGGGCTTAATGCATGTGCGTAAAGTGTCATCCCAGATAAGACTAGGCAGTCCTCACAGGCTTATCAGGGACGACACTTTCTGCCTATAGCTGATTTTCATTGAGAAAAGACTTCTTTTAAATGAAAAATACCAAAAAAGCGGAAGGTGTTGTCCCTGATTAGCCTGGGACAACACTTCACATACATGCAGTAGGCCCTGTTATCCTTAAGCAAGGCTCAGTTAATTGAATTCATTTTATTTATTTATTTATACTTTAGTTTAAACATATTGATCGCAGAGGCATAGTGGATATGAAGTCCGCATATCAATCAGGAGGTCACAGTCCGCATATCAATCAGGAGGTCACAGTCCACATATCAATCAGGAGGTCACAGTCCGCATATCAATCAGGAGGTCACAGTCCGCATATCAAACAGGAGGTCACAGTCCGCATATCAATCAGGAGGTCACAGTCCGCATATCAATCAGGAGGTCACAAGTTTTATTCACACTCTGGAAGCATTTTGTAGATGTTTTCTTACAACATCAAGTACTGTAAATTAACTCAAATGTCTCAATAAGCCCTGGGCTTTTGATGCAAAGTTCAGCTGAAATTAATTGGTTTAAGCCAAACTAACCCATTATTGCTATTGATTTCACACAAGATTTAGTAATGTTTTCCGTATCTATATAACTTTTGCATTAACTCACACCAAACTCCTCACAGTATATGAAATATGTATCAGCATGTTTAATGAAATTAATATTGAACATTAATACTAGAAATGAGTAAATTACTTTTAAAAGAAAATTGCAAGAAACATTAGGACAATCAATTGGTTCACATAAGATGGGAATCAGACCTAGTAACAAGACTAAATATCAATTTAAAGTGAAAAAATCACTTACTTTTGTGGTAATGTTTCTTCCTGTTTTTCACAATAATTTTCCTTTTCAAAAGCTCTGGACTCGGGAGTGGGAAATTGGGCTCCAGCTGAAACATGAAAGAACATTACATTTCAGGTACAGATATCTTACTTGTATTTTTTTGTGTTTTTTTTCCTGATAAACTAGTGGACATGCTGGCCATTAAAGAGCTCGCCTGAGTTCAAGGTACACCAATTATTAAAGACTTGACCTGGTGACCTAGTTTTTTTACACGATTTGGCAGAGATTCAATCATGGATGTGATATTGTAAAGATAAACATTCCCAACAAGTTTCATCAAAATTGAGTCATAACTGTGGCTTCTAGAGCGGTTATATGTTTTTGTAACATATAAAATGGTGACCTAATTTGGGGGCAAACATGACTTAGATTCGAACTTTGCTAAGATATTGTAAAGATCATTATTCCAACCAACTTTCATCAACAGAGAGCATACATGCCAGAATTTATCTAGGCAACATAAGGGCATATGTGTCCTGTTCTGAGAAAACTGGGCAAAATGCTTGTGCGTAAAGTGTCATCCCAGATTAGCCTGTGCAGTCCGCACTGGCTAATCCGAGATGACACTTTCCGCCTAAACTAGATTTTCGCTAAGAAGAGACATCATGTAAACGAAAAATTCCATAAAAGCGGAAATTGTCGTCCCTGATTAGCCTGTGCGGACTTCACAGGCTAATCTGGGATGACAATTTACGCACAAGCATTTTGCCCAGTTTTCTCAGAACACGACACATATAGTGAAAATTGTTGGGACACTTGGTCTCATGTCCGGACAACTAAAAACTATATTTTATTCCAGTCAATAATCCATGCTAAACTCAAACCACTTACTTTTATAACCGGATTCTGCCTAATATTGATATATTAAATGTGTTTAACCCTTTGAGCGCTGGAACCGGATTTTGAAGGCCTTTGCAAACAGTTTGGATCCAGATGAGACGCCACAGAACGTGGCGTCTCATCAGGATCCAAACTGTTTGCTATTCTGATAGTATTCTTTGAAAAAAATCTAAGAAAATGCTAATTTTAGAAATTCAGCAGACGACATTTTAGCAGACAACAAATTTCCCAGCATGCAAAGGGTTACGAATTTCATACACACAAAGATTCACCATTCTTTGGAAGTATACAGTAAAAATGAATTGTGGGATAGGATTCTTTGTTATTTTAATATATGATGTAATCGACATCAAATGGAAACGTGGTTATTCCCTACAGAACATGTGCTAACACATAACCTGAGCGCGCATTTTGAACTGTTGTAATTTTATAATAACAAACCAATCAACAAGTGAATTTGAATTAAGATTAATGCAAAATGTACAAACTATTTTCTGAAAATGGGGAGAAACTGAAAGTGAATTTCTGTGAATAAAAAAAATGCACTTTTCTGTATTTTATTAAATAACTCATTTAATACATTACTTTAAAAATGCTTTTCTAAACCTCAGTAAGTATAATACACATGATGTTAGTAACAGTGGGACATTTAAAACAAAAGCAGTCGTTTTTTTCAGAAGCCACCAAACAACAAAAATAAGTCTATTAGTGGGTATAATATGTGACATCTACTGTATGGCAAACATGCTTTATCCCTTTGCATGCTGGGTAATTTGTCGTCTGCTAAAATGTCGTCTGCTGAATTTCTAAAATTAGCATTTTCTTCGATTTTTTTCAAAGAATACTATCAGAAAAGCAAACAGTTTGGATCCTGATGAGACGCCACGTTTTGTGGCGTCTCATCTGGATCCAAACTGTTTGCAAAGGCCTTCAAAATCCGGTTCCAGCGCTCAAAGGGTTAACAAGATCACTCACAGGCCATCCGTCCAGTGCGTCTATCAGCAGCATGTCACCGAATATGTTCCGACAATGGGCGGCCATCTTGGCCTGCTGCTTCTGACTATAAATAGATATAACAATATAGTAGAGCATCGCTCTGTGAAAAGGAGGTTGAATGCATGTGTGTAAAGTGTCATCCCAGATTAGCCTGTGCAGTCAACACAAGCTAATCTGGGATGATACTTCCCGCTTAAACTGGATTTTCATTTAGAAGAGACTTTCATTTAACAAAAAAATCCATAAAAGTGGAAAGAGTTGTCCATAATTTTTAGCCTGTGTTGGTATAATTAAAAATTAATAATTAAATATTCTAAAATCTAATATAAATGATAAGGGTATAATTGAAACAAGACGGCCAAAAGTCCTAGGTTGCTCACCTGAGAACATAAGTAACTAAACAAATCTAAGCGGCTTTTATGATGTATGTTCAATAAATGTGTCTTCTGACCTTGCTTTTTACCCAGAACCATTTTTAAGATTTGGTTCAGATATCATAATAACAAATGTTTTGATATAAGTTTCATGCTGATTGGGCATAAACATGTGACTTCTAAAGTGTTCACAAGGTTTCGCTAAAGCCATAAAAGGAAAACTGCCCCATACAAATGTAACCATGTCTTTCCATAGATTGGAACCATTGTTAAATTTGGCAGAGATATCAATGTTCTAAAAAAGTTTGATGAATATTGGACAAAAAAGTGCCTTCCAAAGGTTCACAAGGTTTCAATATAGCCATATAAGGAAAACTGCTCCGCACCATGAGTCAGCCATGTTTCAATATAGCCATATAAGGAAAACTGCTCCGCACCATGAGTCAGCCATGTTTCAATATAGCCATATAAGGAAAACTGCTCCGCACCATGAGTCAGCCATGTTTCAATATAGCCATATAAGGAAAACTGCTCCGCACCATGAGTCAGCCATGTTTCAATATAGCCATATAAGGAAAACTGCTCCGCACCATGAGTCAGCCATGTTTCAATATAGCCATATAAGGAAAACTGCTCCGCACCATGAGTCAGCCATGTTTCAATATAGCCATATAAGGAAAACTGCTCCGCACCATGAGTCAGCCATGTTTCAATATAGCCATATAAGGAAAACTGCTCCGCACCATGAGTCAGCCATGTTTCAATATAGCCAAATAAGGAAAACTGTTCCGCACCATGAGTCAGCCATGTTTCAATATAGCCATATAAGGAAAACTGCTCCGCAACATGAGTCAGCCATGTTTTTCAATTGACTGGAGCAATTTCAAACTTTGTTGAGATATCATTAGAACAAATGGTCTGACCCAGTTTCATGAAGATTGGGCAAAAAATGTGACTATACAGTGTTCACAAGGTTTCACTATAGCCATATAAGAACAAGAAACTGTCGGAGACGGGTGATGCTCCCCAAAGGTTTTTTTGTCACAATTTTGCACTATATATTCAGATAAAAAGAAATGTCTTGAGGGCCAAAACTTTGGACAAAAAAATTCAAAGGGCCATAACTCTGTGAAAAATCATCCGACCATAACTGGCTGATAATATGCACATCTCCTTTTGGTAGTGAAGCTTCCCATAAAGATTCATTGAATTCCAGTCATTAGTTGCTGAGAAATAGCCCGGACAAGAGTTGCACTATATATACAGTTAATGGAAAATTTCAAAGGGTCATAACTCTGTAAAAAATCATCTGACTAAAACCCGCTGATAATATGCACATCTCCTCTTGGTAGTGAAGCTTCCCATAAAGTTTAATTTAATTCCGGTCATTAATTGCTGAGAAATAGCCCTGACAAAAATTGTGCATGGACGGACGCACACATGCACTGACGGGGGAGCATAAAAACCTCCCCGCCCCCCTGGTTGCCATGTTTTTTAACAAACTAGAACCATTTTTGAACTCGGTTGTGATTTTATTTGAACAAATGAAGATTGGACAAAAAAATGGGACTTATAGAGTGCTAACAAGCTTTTTCTTTAATTTGACCACGTGACCCAGTTTCAAACTTGGCAAATACATGTTGCCTCTAGAGTGTTAACAACGCAAATGTTAAAGACGCACAAGGAACAACAGACAAAAGGTGATTACAAAAGCTCACGATGAGCATGTTGTGCTCAAGAGAGCTGAAAAAAGAAACAACCGAAATGGCCCTGGGTCAGTCACCTAGCAAAAAGGTATTTACAATTTCAAGCATGTTCAAGGGTGAAGTAAGCAACTCAAATCAACAATAAATATTGAAAGCCGTGATTTTTGCATACCTTAATTATTTAAAAGAATTTGGTAGGTAATTGTTGTCCAAGAATCATTTTTATAAAAAAAAATGTTTAATGCTTTAATGGTTATAGAATAGTTGCATGTACTTGTATTCAATAATAATAAACATTTTAATTGAATTTTTACATATTTTTTTTATTTGATGTGATTTAAAATACTGGATACAAGAAATATTGCTGTCCTGCACATTCACATACAATAGAGTAAATTATGAGTATCATTATTAAAATCAGCAGAATTTGATATGTAAGGCCTGGTGTTCAACTCATTCATTACAAGTATATTTAAAACCACTAGGTCATTTATAAAAAATACTAAATATGGTGAGCTTGAAAAACATTGCCACAAGTTCAGGTTTAAATTTGTGTATGTTTGCAATGAAGGGAGGTAATTTCAAAGGGAGGTCACCAAGTTTTGAGAAATATACATACTGCAGAATAGTTTTGAGAGAATACACACATACCTGCAATGGTTTTCAAACGACAATATGACTGGATAGTCTGATGTTTTAAAGGCACTTTGTGCTATTGCTTCTATCACATCCTGAAATGAACATTCAATATGATCTGAACCAGTGATCAATATATACATGATAAAACAACAAACACACCCGTCATCCATTCATAAATCTCTAGGTCTATGCCAGAGCAACAGTTTTATAAGCCGGTTTGTAACAGTTTCTTGCTCTCATATGGTATTAGTTTGGGGAATAATTTACCAGACTGCTCCTTTTAATGACTAAACAATCACTTTTATTTAAAGCAAATAAATTGGAAGACCCAAAACCAAAAACCAGCATTAAAAGTCTATTAATAATCTAAATCATGTCCCATGCCATGTCCGAAAGGCTCTCCTCATTTCATCATTGGGAATTTGCAATGGAAAAATTACATTTAAAAACAGTATAAGATTGGTACAAGAATGATTACAAAAGCACATTAAAAACTTGGACTTTACAAGAGCTGCCCAAAGACTGTGCTTGGCTATTCTTCCCCTTTTATAGTGTAATATACATTTTATGTCAGTCACATAGCATATACAAAGACAAATTGGAGGCTCAATAACTGTAGTAATAAAGTATATGTAAAATTCAAGTTGAAAATTTATAAATTAAAACAAGAAATGTGACAATGCCAAGAAATAAGATTTTCAACTATTTAAAATTAATTTAGCTGAGTTTAATTAAGTTTGAAGCAAGTCTGCATGTTAGCTGGCATCACAAAAAATTACACTACAACACCTCCATCAAAATTAAATTTATTGAGGGGAAATCAATTTTCTATTATAAGTAACAATGAACTTGACACAACTCGCTCCAAATGCAATTCGACCCTTTTTCTGCATGTAAGCTTCCTACAAACTAAATTACAGCACAAAACCCCTATCGAAATAAGATATTTAGGGAAAACATCTTTTCTGATTTTAGTAACAGTGACCTTGACCCCACTGGCCCTATGAAGATGTTGTGCCTTTACCAAATTGCCAAGCACATACAAAGTGCATATTTCTGCTAAATTGCAATTTAAAGGCATGGACCATAGCCAATGACCTCACACAATGACCCCTATCACATATATTAAG
>VMBQ01013293.1:0-13733 GCA_007657795.1 Dreissena rostriformis
TCGCCAAGGACGGGTCCGTCAGTCTGTCCGTCAGTCCGTCAGTCCGTCCGTCCGTCTGTCACAAACTGTTCAGGGCTATATCTCAATAAGTATATTTGATATGATATCAACATGAAACTTCGTGGGTGTCTATATATCATTTTAGCTTTATAGGAATTATATAAAAAAAAAACGTCCTAAATGACATTGGTGACGTTATTGGGAAAACCCGCTTAAACCGACGTAATGGTTTCACCCGGGAAGTATTTTAGTGTTTGGTGTAAAAAAAAAATATTTGCGGAATTGTTGTGATTTTCGGAATAACATGATGGATGAAGAAATGGAGGTAAGTATTCGTTTGTTCACGATGGTAGTGTTATGAACGTTTCTTTTTGAAATATGTTAATTTCTATTGCTTTAATAACATGAACCGTCTGAAGTAAAAGTAAAAAAAAAATGTATAAGTTTTGCTCAATAGCGTTTAGTAAAATTTGCTTTAGAGTCTATATACAATCGAAATCCAGGATTGTTATGAAATGCGTTATAAAACTGTATTCTTTCTGTACATTTGTATTTATGATAGATTGTTAAATAACCACTAACTTTGGTTAAACAAGCAACTAAAAGTGGTGTACGTACGTTGTTATGAGAAAAATATGATTATCATTTATAGTTTTGACATTTCTAAATGGACGTTTCTTCGTCGTCATTTAGTAATTATTGTTTATATAGAACGCTTATTTTCTGATAACAGTACTAGTTGTGCCAGTGGTGTAATGGATGCATTGAAGCACTACGAAGTCGATTGTCAGTCACCCGATACGACTCGAGTTAAACTGTTCAACAGGCCTTAGGTTAACGGAGTTAAGCTGTACGGACAGGCAATGGTATTACCATCATACCATTTGGTATCGGATAAGAGGCTAATCCCATACCATTTAAATAGATAACCTGGCTCAAAGATTTATAAATAAACAGTCTATGTATAGATAAAGAAGGAAAACGGATTAGGCTACGGTACCACGATTGGCTCGATTATTTATTAAAAATAATGAAAGAAAAACGAATTTTTATGTCTTGAACTCAATAAAGAATTGAAATATTGGTTATACATATTTTATTCACGGAATTTGGAACATTTTAAAATTGAATATAATACATACTGACGTGAATCTTGTTACCGCGAAATCAGAGACGTAGATAACACGTCTCTGCGAAATGTACGATAGATTCATAATATGAAACACTAGGGATTTGTTTGTTGTTAAATTATATTTAAGTATGCAATATAAAAAATAATAGCAAACAAGAATTGTGAGCAGAAGAGGGTTTTATTCATTCATTAATTCATTTTATGTTTTATTTATTTTATTTATTTATTTATTTATTTATTTATTTATTTATTTATTTATTTATTTATTTATTTATTTATTTATTTATTTATTTATTTATTTATTTATTTATTTATTTATTTATTTATTTATTTNACGAATAGTGGTGTACGTATGAGAAAAATATGATTATCATTTATAGTTTTGACATTTCTAAATGGTCGTTTCTTTGTCGTCATTTAGTAATTATTGTTTATTTTTAACGCTTATATTCTTATCTCAGTATTAGTTGTGCCTGTGGTGTAATGGATGCATTGAAGCGCTACGAAGTCGAATGTCAGTGGTTCAATTTTCGATTCCGGAGCGTTTTTATAAACTCGTATTATTTGTCATTTGCAGATAGTTACATGCAATTTATTTATCATTTAAATAATATTGAACCATAATCACGTAATCTAAATTGAATGCGATTAAATAAAAAAATAAAGCGCTTCAATATCACCTATAAGCAAAGTGCATTATGTTAAAATGATTATCTTTTAAATATTTTTTAAGTGCGGTTAACTTGTAAGAAATTGCAATAACGTAATTTATTTTCAACGAAATGATGAACATTTTAATAAGTTAGCTTATTAATGAAGCCATTTGTTTTAATTTGATTACATAAGCGAATGTCCATTGTCTGACATGCGCGAACATGTATATTATTTAGCTTTAATGGAACTTTTTTAATACAGGAATTGGAGAGTGTACATTCTCAACATTTTGGGAAGACCCCCGTCACCATGCCATTTTCTTCTCAAGAGTTTGACGATTTGTCAGCAGAAATAGAAGGTGTTGAAAGCGATGTGAGTGCAGACGGCATCGGTGCATTAATCAAAGGGCGGGTTCGAGATTATGTGTCTCGCCAGGAGGTTAAAAGAGAAAAAAGAAGATGAAGAGAATAATGATGGGCGTGAACATATTGATTTGGCTTCGAACGAAGATGAAGATTGTAGGCAAGTTAAAGAGTGCTGATGGTTGTGGATGCAGACACGACTGTTCACAGAAACTGAATGTAGAAAATGTATGACCATATTTTGAATGTCCGTGAAATGGAAAACAAATGCAAAAGATTTTTATTATATGGGCATTCTTCAAGATGATAGAAGCTCGGCTGTCACAAACAAAGGAAAGAAGAGACAGCGAAGTAGATGTTCTTTTAAATTCAGTGGAAAAATAGTGTGTCGTCCAACATTTCAAGTGTGTTATGACATCGGACGAGTTGCGCTCAACAATTTGATGTCTCAAATGTCACAGCAGGGCGTCTTGACTAGAGCCCACTGGGTTTGACGACGTTCAGCGTGTATTAAATACCTTCAACATTTCGCTGAGCGCGAGGGTATTCCAATGCCGGCGGCACCACGGGGGAGGGACAACATACCACCAACGTACTAAACTATGGCGTACCATTTGGGTCTAAAGTCAACAAGACCTACTAGGTTAAAAAGAAAAATGTACGTCGACGTACAATATGTACGTCGACGTATAAAGATTGTACTTCGACGTACAAATATGAAATGTACGTCGACGTACAATATGTACGTCGACGAACAAAAATTGTACTTCGACGTACATGTTTGTACTTCGACATTCACATTGTAACTGCGACCACTACTAAGCTCGACCTGTATAAAGACTTCTTAATGTAGTGTTCATCGGAATATCGAGTTAATGAGTCACTGCTTAACGAAATACATGTGTATGGTAAAAATGCGTCCCACACATTCGGAAAGCCTCTCCCCGTGATGATGTTTGCGCTACGTGCGAAAACATGAAAAAACGCGTGGTGGACGCTCTGGAAGAAGAGGAACAGATTGAGGCGACGAACGCGTACGGTGACAATATAAGGCGTGTAAGATGGTAATCATCTATTAAATAAAACATTGTTACTCCGTTCACATTTATGTCATATGTATTCTTCATCTTTTCATATATTGACAATTGTTACATTAATACGAATCTGTATACACATTATTTTCCTTCTGTTTGAATTGTTAATGATATTCAATTCAATTCAATTCAATTCAAATTTATTCAGGTACAAGATCAAGGTACAAAATAACAATCATACAGATAAGAACCTATAATAAAACAAATATGGTAAAGAAATAACNCTATTTAAAATAAGTCTATAAAGTACATATTTGTAAACTTTGTGAAGAGTGTGTGTCACATAAGCGTATTGTTAATGATGAATTAATATTCTTACTTTCAAACATGAATTTTATGTAAAAATAAATATATATATAAATATATATAAACCTCCCACCGGATTGAGCATGACTATAGCGGGAATGTTTGCGAACCGACCGTCTGTCATCGCAGTCATTTCCGGAGCCGCTGCTGTCGTCTTCCTTTGATAAGCTATCATGGGAACGGCGACGCCTTAAATGGCCAGATGTCCTGGATTTTTCACCTTTGGACTGCTTTCCTATGCGCTTGCGTAATGGCCGTTTGTCATCGCAGTCATTTCCGGAGCCGCTGCTGTCATCTTTCTTTGATAAACTATCATGGGAACGACGACGCCTTAAATGGCCAGATGTCCTGGATTTTTCACCTTTGGACTGCTTTCCTATTCGCTTGCGTACTGACCGTCTGTCATCGCCTTAAATGGCCAGATGTCCTGGATGTTTTACCTTACGCCATTTTTCCACTCGCACCTGTGAAAGATCTTCGGAGTCACTAGTCTCTTGTTTCCTGTATCGTGAACTGCTTTCTCGCTCCATTGGCGGTTCACCCCCTGGCTGTAAACCAAGGGCTAACGGGGTTTTCATCTTGTCTCGACTGCAAAATGTCAACATTTTTCAGATTCGGCTTCTGTTCGACGTGCTGCTGGCCTTTCTCTTATTTGTTGACAGCTATTTTGCTTTTAGGCCTAGCTGCAACATCAAGCTTGGCTGTATCTGGGGACTGCACCTGTACACCTGATGTCCTAACCAAACTGGTTAGAAGTATGCAAACAGCCAAGTTCCAAGCACCTCCCTCCGTCTTTACACTGCAGTAGAGCACCTGGTTGAAAACTGTAACACCTCTGTGCACCACCGCAAACTGCGATAGTCCTAGTGCACTTGAATAGATACGCATAAGCTCGTGACGTCACAGTAACAATCGTTATTTCCAAGAAAAACCCGTCTTTAACAAATTCATTACGCCAAACTGGCTCAAATTTGTTTGAAACTAGTTGTTACTGATCGATCTTCACCGACAAACGTACTCTCGATGACCTACGTAGTGAAATTCACGGTTGCAAAAACACGTGGTTTGTCTGTGCATGCTCTATCCCGCGCCTCTGGTAAGTCACACGCCACACTCTAGGTCAGCCACAACACTCCCCCCGTCTTTATTGTTAAGGACCGCTTCCCGGAACCAGATACCATCCCAGAAACGATAAACAGCCAATTGTCGGGATGTGGTTCCTCGTATCTATCCTGGGTTGCCAAACTGGCATACATTGGGGGCCATCCATTACCTCAGTCGATCTAACGGGCAACCTGCCCCATAAGGATCGCACAAAACAGGTTAACGGCGTTCCTTGTGGTGACCTGAAGAATGTGCCGCGTTGTAACCCCCTGAAGTTCCGCCAACATCGCAGCCACACCCTTCACTTCCGATGGCGCCGAACACGACCGAGTGAACGGCCTCCCGGGATCACAGGGATGTGAATCAAGCTGACCACCCACGGTCTGGGGATAAGAACACTGCTCAATCCAATAGCTCCGATCCATGGGTTTCAGCAAGGCCGCCAACATGTACAGGACTCTCCAATGTAACAGTCCTGCGACACTGTTTACGGGCGCTAGTTTAAACTCCGCATGTACCGTTGCCCCGACAAGTTCTCTCTGGGGATTGGACTTGCTATGGCCCAGGATAGGAATGGTGCTCTTCACCTTCTTAATGAGATGGTCAGTTTGGTCAAAACCCAGAAGAAGAGGGTAAAGGGAAAGGAAAGCTCAGTTCAGAAATGGCTGAGGAACCTTGCTTCGTCGTTGGCCGCTTACCAGATCGTGAGTAGGGACCGGATACACGTCAATGTCTTCGCACTTCCGCCACGGCCCAAGAAGACGGAGCAAGAGTACACGCCCGGAGCGGACCAGAGAGACATTCGCTTCTTGGGGCAGGCTTGATCTAGTTTAGATCAGGCCTGTCTCCTCGGAGACGAATTGATTGACGAAGAAAAGCTCCTGCAGTCACCGGGTCCACACAACACCGGCACCCCTAGCCGCCCTGATGATCTAGGCCAGGACCCTGATGTCCTGTTGGGAACATCGAGTCCAAGCAAGAGGTATGACAAGTCATCGACGGCAGTTTGCCCGATGGATGTTAGTTCTTCCAGCGGCGACCAGGTGGACGCTACTGTCGAGACCCAAGAGTGTCACCCTTCCGAGAAGAAAACGGGAGGCCACACCGAGTCGGGGGCTGCTGGAGGTCACGATTGCGCTCGGTGTGAGGATTCAAGTGCTGATCTTGAGGGTGGGACTGATGAGGTTCTCAGTCGCGCGGCCACAGGAGACGAACAGGTTGTTCGCCCAGTGCACAAGGAAGCGACCAGACTCCAGGAGTCATCGTAAAGAAGGTAGCCAGTGCACAGGGGAGCGGCCAGACTTCTGGAGTCATCGTAAAGAAGGTACCCGCCGTGCAGTGGAGCGGCTTTACTCCAGGAGTCATCGGGAGGAAGGAATCGGGCGTGCTGTGGAGCGGTCAGGCCCCAGGAGGCGTTCAGGAGACCAGGAATGGAGTCGGGTGACAAAAAGAGGTGCCGGGTCGGAACCTCTACGGGAAGTGCGCCAGATTCCGGGTCCCAGTTCTGAGGGTTCTCTCCAGGTTTCGGTACGCGTCCCAAAGAAGATGAAGCTGACCAGGGACAGTTTGTCCCAGGTTCAGAAAAAATTTGAGAGTAGTCGCCAGGTGGAGAGGCGTATCAGAAATCGGATCTGCTGTGTCCCTGGTTGTGACAGCGTCGGGTGGAGTTTGAGAAGGTCCATGTGATAAGCAAGCTTGTGCCAACGGTTTTAGATGGACGGTTGACTAGTCCAAGCGATACCATTCAAGGAATGTGGGTAAGAGCATTGTTGCAGGTTGGCTAATTGGCAGACCGGGGACGTTACATGACCTATTGGGCCTGGTAAATGCCTAACACTGCCTGGAGTTATATGAGACGGTACGTCCGAGGATATCTGCTTGGCCAACCTTGGAAGGTTTCTGCAAATACCTGGAGGAACCAATCCCCGCGGAGTTCACTCTAGCGCCCGAAAACAGTGTTGTAGGACTTTTACAAAGGAGATTGTCCCGTGGTTGAGTCACTCCCTGAGGCAGTAGATAGCAATTTTCACCCTGATCGGCCTAGACGTGTCGCTGTCATCCATGGTACCATAGAAGACGTTCTGGCCTTGAGAGTTGAGCAACAGGTAGTGAAACTCGAGCTAAAACATGCGGTGGCTTGTTTCTGCGACCCAGAAACTTACCCATCTTAAAGAGATGTCGAGAATTTCCCAACGTAGGTCATCGTTGCGGTTGGTATCCACCCCAAGTATGCAGCTAGCTCAAGAAGGTTCCTTACCGACGCTTTGGAGAGGTTGAGCAGTTTGCTCGCCAATCCCAGGGTGGTTGCGATTGGTGAAGTGGGGCTGGACCACTCGGTGGACCCGACAGACTGGTGTTACCAGATGCGACTGTTGAAGAAAGTTCTGCCTCTCATCCCAGAAAGCAAGGTGCTGGTACTTCATTGTAGCGGGATAACTGGCGACAGTGGCATGGAGGCACATCTGTTGCTAGTTCACCTTTTAAAAAATCTTCCGAGGCAGCAGAGGATCCAGCTCAACGCTTTCAACGGAAACCAACTGGTGGTCGGATGGTGGCTGGAAGTTTTCCCTAACACCCACTTTAGCTTCAACAGGAGTGTGGAACACTTTAGCCAGGAGCAAGTGGCCGTCATAGTGGTCATGAGTGAGGAAAAGCTCCGAATTGAGACAGACGTCCCGTACTTTACTAGGCCCCATCAGAGTTTTTCGGCGCCCTCGGAAGTTGGGGATGTGGCTGCAATGTTGGCGGAACATCGGAGGGTGACAACGCGGCACATTCTTGAGGTTACCACAAGCAACGCCGTAAACTTGTTTAGAGCGATCCCCATAGGGCAGGTTGCCCTGTAGATCGACTAAGGCGATGGATGACCCCCAATGTATGCCAGGGCGGCAACCCAGGATGGGCACGAGGAACCACATCCGACAATTGGTAGTTTATCGTTTCCGGCGGTGGTCCAGGGAGGGGTCCTCAACAATAAAGACGGGGGAGTGTTGTGGCTGACCTGGAGTGTGGCGTGTGACTTATCGGAAGCGCGGGAAGGAGCATGCGCAGGGAGAAGAGACGCCGAACAAAGAACGAACTCTTAGTGAAATTAGCTGTTATATTATAATTATTAAAGTACTGTTTCACCTTGATCAGTGTGTATTATTAGTACGCGGAAAATCAAATTAGAGTATTTACAACAATTTCTCTGACCAAAGTCGTAAATTAAATCATCCGATTTGTTTTCAAAAAGCTTGAATAATTGGTATAAAGATCCTGTTATAACACAAAGTGTGTCTCTATTTAATGAAAACTTTAAGTACAGACACAAACAATTGTTATAATAAGTGAAATCTTGAATTTTAATCTATCTACCGCGGAACTACCCGATGTAATGATTAATAATAATGACAGACAGTGGTGTTGTTTTGTATGACTATAGTATCTGCTGTTGCATTTAAAATTATTTGACGGCAAGGTATTGTCAAACACTACAGAAATCACCATGTAAAGGGACTGCCAACCACGAATGACGAAAAAAGGAACAATCTAAAATACCGTATATTTTACAATTATTAGTTTATATTGATTAAAATATCACGACTGGTTTATTATCTTATTTTACATTTATCAAATCAAATTATAAAAAACGACTTAAAATCACGGATTTGTGAGAAAAAAATCAATCATAAATTATGTTAATTTATAACTTTATTGTACCATACCAGAGTACATTCGATCTAATTTGCTTTCAGAAATTATTTTTTAGTTGTGCGAATAATACGACATGTCTTAAGATACCATATTTTTAAATAAATTTTTACATATATAAAATGTTTATTGATGTAGATCTACAACACATTTACAGCTAATTTATAAAAAAATATCTGAATTGTTTGTGTTCTTTTCTTTTCGGCGTATCTGTCTAACCCAGGTGTTAAAGTATATTTATATCCAATGAGCTATTTTCCCCTTACTAGGCACGCATGAATACATTCTTATTCTGAATTGGCTAATTAAAAAATATAAGTTTTACAGGGTTCTGCAACCTTAAACTGCAACGTTTTCAATGTTAAACTGTTTATCGTACCTTGAAAGGTTGAGCGAACACCATAGTTATACTCTAAATTAAAAAACAATCAGTTCATTGTGCGTGTGTCCCTTTTTATTGCGCACATTGTCAGTTCAAGAGCGCTTTATGCTCAGATGATGTGTTCTGATATTTAAAAATTATAAACATATTACAATATAGTATATACACTAGTTTATATTAGATCATGCAGTTATTGCTGTTCCTTAGTGTTCCATATCGTATACCTACTTAGAATCATCCTATTGAGCTTTTATAATTGGTATTTGATGCCATAAAATTTCCGAATGTATTTAGCATAATAGTATTTAGTAACGATACTATAAATAATATGTACACCAGAAAAATAGTACGGAAAACCACTCAAACATGTCTGTAAAGAACGCGCGCGTATACATATTTAAAATATGTATGGATGATTTTTGTTTTCCAGTAACCCAATGCTTTTAATGCATTTGTCACTTAATATGTGTGCCTTTCACCTATAGATAAATTATCTTTAATATATAATATTGAGAAATGAATCATCAAGTCTGGTTCAACTCCTCGTATACATATGGATATGATTCAGCTTACAATTATGAAGAAAAATACATCCGCGACATAGGTTACCACGATTCTCGTTGAGTTCCTAAATTTAAGTATTTCGTATCTTTCACCAACAAACACCAAAATCGACGCAGTTTTTGTTCTGTTTAGCCCTTGAAGAAAAAAGAGACTCGCTGTTCAAACGCTGAATATATTAAAGCTTAAAAACCACTGTACAAACGGATGTGATTAAAATTCCCCAAAACATTAAGCCTACGCCTATATCCTGTATAAAAAATCAGGCGTTTTAACAGTATGTGAAGCGTTTGTCAAGCCAAACAACCTACATCATGTAATGAAATCTCAACATCAAATTAAAAGCCCAACAGTTACTGGCGTTTTAATCTTTTTTAATTTTACTGATGCAAGTTTCAAACGTAAAGAGATAAATAACTATAGTTGTATAATACCTTAAACTGAAGTACAAGCCAGGTAACAAAATCGTGCATAACGTTTGCATTGATTTCGAGGTTAATGCTCACTGTCTCTACCACATAACCCCAATATTTTAGCAAATCAAGGTAAACATCATATAAATGCAATCATGTGTTTTAATTAATCGATACATGCTCATTTAAGTACATGATCAGCATCGACAGTGTCCTTAGCTCCAAATAACAGAAAGGTGTAGGTGTCTTTATATAACAATCATTTTTTCATTATCTTGTCCTTTCTATAGGTCGGTTGGTAAAGTTTTATTTCCCGAACTTTGTCTTGAACTTGAGCTTGATCTCGCGTTGCGATGAAGGATTTCAAAATAAATCGATGAAAATAAAAACCTATTTTAGAATATGTTTCGCTCAAAATGCCGGATAGCGTCTGTCAAGGTAAAGTCATTCCCTTAACGGTACAAAAAACGGTTTGTCCAAGCTATTACTGTTCCATTTAATGCATATTTTATGCAATATAATCTTTGAGCTTTTACCACTCTTCTCTTTGAAATGTTTAAAGGATTGTAACCATAAATCAAAAACACCAGACTGAAACGTGTGATTCGCACATTTGCCATACGTTTCAGACGAGTCGTTTACATGAAAACAACTTTAACAATAAACAATATTTCTCCAAAATGCACATATTAATTTAAATGCGTCATTACAAAACATCAAATGCATGGAAATGACACTATGAAATTGCAATGTGATGGCTATCATCAAAAACAAATTAAATTGTTTACATCCTAGTTCATTGAATAATAAATTAATTTGTTTACTTTGATTGAATTCCATTTTCCGATACCAGGCACGTACAGTCCCAAGCTCAATAAAAAAATCTTAACTTCCAATCAAATAGTTGTCGCTGAATGCTTACATAAATAAATGTTATGGTTTAACCAAATTTTACGACAATGAATGATGAATACCGCAATTTTAATTTACACAGAATGAATAACATATGAGTAAATTGAATTTTAGTTCGTTACGTGTTTCCAAAGTTTCTTACAATCACGTGACGGTTTACGTTAATGGCAATATATCCGATGCAAACTATTGGACAGTTTCCGAAATAAAAAATTGACAAAAGGTGTCATTGCTAAACAAACTTTAAATATCCGTTTTCTCTTTGTTCAGATATAATGCTTTTCAAGAATAAAAAACAATCAAACAAACAGGGAGCGATAACACATATATATTTGACTCATGACCGCAATGACAACATATGTGGCGCGTTCTGAGAAAACTGGGCAAAATGCTTGTGCAATCAGCACAGGCTAATCCGGGACGACACTTTCCGCCGAAACTAGATTTTCGCTAAGAAGAGACATCATTTAAACGAAAAATTCCACAAAAGCGGAAATTGTCGTCCCTGATTAGCCTGTGCGGACTGCACAGGCTAATATGGGATGACAATTTACGCACAAGCAATTTGTCCAGTTTTTTCAGAACACGCCACATATATGTTAGAACGTTCAACTGGTGTGTATTCTTTGTTGTTGGTGTGCATGTGACCGTATATGCAACGACTTTTATAGTGCAAGACATACGTCTTACTAAATCGTCCCGAAGAATATACTTTCGGAATGGTTTTGTATTTCATTAATTTCATTATAAAGAATTAATAGACGCGCCAGGTTTCACTAGAAACTAATTGTACTTTGATAATTACTAATATCAAATACATTAATGTTCATTGATAGCATGCACAGTTGACATGATAACGGTGCGAACTTGTGTCGATACGTTCAAGATAACCGAGTGAATAAAAATAACATAAGATAAACAGATGCATGAGAACTGTATTAGTCTATATAACGCTCATAGTTATAGCAAGAACTAGATTTTCGTGAGCTTCGTAGTTACGTCAATCAATCAAAATCATACAAAAGTCAGTTTCACTCTTAAGCCGTAATTTGCCACATAACGCAAGAAAATCAGGAACAGTAAAGGTTAATTTCAATAATTTTAAACTGTATTGTTTAAATGATAATGCAACATGCTTGATTGTGTTTTTTAAACAATAAATTTATTCAACACAATCAGAGTATGAATTGGTTTCTGTTTTGAGTCCAACTGAGAATTGTGCAGAACTACGTCTTTAAAGGGACTCGTTCACAGATTTTGACATGTTTTGAAGTTTGTCATTAAATGCTTTAAATTGATAGATATAAACATGAAAACTAAAGAGCTACAATATAAAATCAAGAATAAAAGTAAACAATGAAAAACAAGTTAACCTCACCAGGGCTCGACCCACTGGCCCATAAAGTAAAAGCCAAGCGCCGAAACCGATCAGCCATCCGTTTTCACGTATGTTTGTGTGTAATTCAGAGTTTATGTTCGGGTCGTCGTTGAGTCTTTACGACTACATTATGTGCCAACCTGACCATCCGTCTTCACATGGGTTGCCATTTATTGTATACTTTGTATACCTATCCACGTGATGTTACAAAATATAACGAAAGCTCAAGAATTTTTGTTTAGGTCGTTTCGCGTTTGAGACGCGTTGTAATTTAATCAATTTCTAACGATGATTTTTCGTAAACGAAAGTGTATTTTTAGTGAAAGTCTGTGGCATTAGTTTTATTTCGCACACTGATGTACATTGTTCATTTATTTCTTGAATCTGTGACAAAAAAGTTAAAAAATGCTCATTTTGATAAACTGTGAACAAGTCCCTTAAACATTGAACAAGTCTTTAATAAATTGCGTAGGCGTTGACAAAGCCGGTGGTCTATATATGCCATGTTTTCCAAAAACTGTGTGACAAATTAATAGTGGACATATCAAACTTCTATCGTTAGTAGTTAGAGATCTTTATTAATACATTTGAGTGTTGAAATAGATCAATCATCAGCTTCCTGGTACCGAAAGTTAAGTTCGTTGGGACATGTTTTTTTCCTTTTGTTAGAGGAAAGTATACTTATTTTGCCGAATTTTTCAATGGTATGCAGATAGAATTATACAAACTATCGGTTTTTGCAAGTTTCAGACCAAAAATCTAGTAAGTATGCAAATTGTTGGCTTAAATATAAACTTCGTTGTGTACGGCGAATAGCACCTGATGTGTACGGCGTATAGCAAAATTAAATTAAATGGTGTACGGCAAATAGTTTTGAGTTTGTTAACCCACAATGCAGAAGAAGGGGACCCCTGAACGGGATTATATGTATCGGTGACATTTACCCCTATTCGTGATATGTTTGTATCCTAATTACAATTCGTCTATTTTGGGACACGTGGAAATGCAGAAACAAATGAAACACATTAAAACGATCATGTTTACGGGGTTCCGTTTTACTGTCATGTGCATATACACGCCGGGTATGCGGATACTGTGATGACCGATTGCACTTCGATAACAGAAAACAACAAACGTCACGCGCAAGAGGTAAGTTCCTCACTTTTTTTTTTAAATTATATCCTAAAGATTAGTTTTTAAGACAGGACACATCGTCGAGTTGATAAATGGTGTATCCTTTTGTATTGGGAAGACAAAATTTCACGTAAGAATGGTACTTTTTTGCCCCAAAAATAGAAAATTCGGTCGGAAAACAGCATAAACTTGATGAACAGTAAAGATTTTAACAAAATAAAACTACTTAGACATATTTCAAGAAATTGTTTCTATTCCAGCATGTATCTAGTAATCACTGTGATTCAAATACTGATATTTCAGTCTTGGACGTAACCCACTCGACCGACGACCGAGTCGATTGATTATTGCGTTGGTAGAGTGAAAATTCCAAGCCGGTAGCCCGATCGGTCGAGTGCTTTTTTCGTGTCCGAACTTAGTAACATGTCCGAAATAGTTTCCTAAAGTTATAGCTTCCTCGGAATTCCGGAAATTTTCGCTCGGTACCGATTGTGCCAGGTTTTTTATTTATTGATTTTTGATTGGCTGGTGATGGCGCGGACATGAACGGTAACTGACGAAAAATCCTCGCTACTTTCCGAAAATCTTACAATGTCCGCCATCTCAAA
>VMBQ01013294.1:8921-25429 GCA_007657795.1 Dreissena rostriformis
TCATCATCATCATCATCATCATCATCATCATCATCATCATCATCATCATCATCATCATCATCATCATCATCATCATCATCATCATCCTCATCATCATCCTCATCATCATCATCATCATCTTCATCATCATCATCATCATCATCATCATCATCATCATCATCATCATCATCATCATCATCATCATCATCATCATTATTATTATGAATTCTATAATATTGAATATAAAATTGATTCAACAATATAAATAAATCATACATTTATATTATAATTATTAATTGTTGTTATAAATATATATATTTCAGGAAATGCAGTCATGTCGTTCTATTGACAGACAAGGTAAAATCTATCATACGACCCATGGACGAAGCTCAAATGAAGACTAGAATTGACTCATTAATGAAACGTCTAAAGGATATGGTATAAAAAGGTGAACAAAATATTACGTCTGTCCAAACGTCATACAAAAAAGCATTGGAAGACATATTTGATGCACGTCGACTAATCAACGATAATCTAGACCGACTGCAACAAAATACAGAAAGAAAATTGGAAGAGTTACATTCTACATTAAAGATAAATGGGTACACCATTAAAGACATACAAAAAAGTCACCTGAGCGATCGTTTATTATGTACAGAAAATGTTTAGACCAACCCGCTTCAGCAGATTTATTTCTTCGCAAAGCAACTTCAAATGTATCCATTAAATTCCACCACAATAAAGAATTGGAACAGTTTCTTGCTTCTTTTACAGAGTTCGGAAGTATCGCCAGTCGCGGAGCTGTGTTACATCACGTCGTTGACCCTAACATGATTGTAAGCATTAAATTCAGGTCACAATACAATTTGTGAATGGCGACTGATACGGGAAACTGTTTCATTACAGGGATATGCGAGTCGTCCAATGGCGTATTCGTCATTTGTGACAACAGCAATAAGTGTGTTAAACTCCTGGATCAGGCGTACCATATGATAGAGCAAATACAACTACTTACCTCGCCGCGAACTTGTATAACATATCCACAAACGAAATGGCAGTGACAGTTAAAGATGTGTATGAGATTTATTTCTTACGAGTCGACAAAGGACGGATTGTTAAGTTCAAGACTCTACAACGGAACCATGAATGTTTGGGCCTTGCGGTTTACCAGGACGAACTGTTTGTAACGTCCGGTACTGCAGTGTGTAAATACACCATGGATGGCCGGGTAATGAAGAAATTATATGAGGATACATCTGGTCGAGACACAGGTAACTCGCTACGTTTGAATTGCTTTACTAAATACAATACTAACTACATGCAACTGAATATTTCCCAAACATGAAACAACAAGACTCTAATAAAGTCAATAAAGTACACGATTTTTATGCTCTAATCATCTACATATGTTGGGAGGCATATAGCGATTGTCCGCCTTTACGTCTGTTCATCCGTCCGTACACAGTTAACCCAAAACAATATGGTTCGTCTAACATTTATACTTTTCCTACAAAGGTTTGATTTGTGCATGGATGTTGTCTGTGAACAATGTCAACACACCCGTATCGCCTGACCTCATTTTCACCTTATTTTTTGCCTATTTGTGTACTTATTCGGAGTTATGATGATTAACCCAAAATGACGTGTTATGTTTAACATCAATGCCGCTTGCTACCACTTGCTTTAATAACTATATTGATGTTATGTACGAACACTCTTAATACACTCATATAACATGACCTGATTTTGACTTTTGACATTGATAACTATTAAACGTAGACTTATTCAATTTCTACTAAGGGCATATGCATTTATTGAACGCAGCCTCTTTTTTTTTAAATAAAATGTATACCGTATTGTAGTGTTTTTGTTTTATTCGTTACAAAAGTATCATTAGGTGAAGCATGTTTTATTGCATCAGTAAAACAGTATATTCAGTATATGTAGGGCTACTGGAGTTCTCTTTTACATTGACAACCGGCGTAAAGTTGGATATAACCTCAAAAAGAAAAGGGACAGTTCAATTCTGACATTTGTTATACATTCGGTAACATTGTATCAGCATAGCGTATTTACATTTATTGGAGATTTAGGGAAAATGCTATCTTCTTAGGCTAAAGTTTAAAAAAAAAAAATCTCCAATTAGGATAAAGTGACAATTGTTTAAAGATGTTGCTATTTATTATTAGAAAAACAAATACAGTCATTTTCGTATAGATATTGCCAGCTTGTGTGTGATGGAAAATGATAATATATTAAAATTGTTACATCGTTAGGTACCAAAAGTACTCAATCCCAATGAAAACGGATCGAAAGTTAAATTTAATACAACAGGTTTAATCTAGTTGTCGACTTATTTCTTAACAATTATTGAACTGAAGTGTTTTGTTTCAGTTATTCAATGTTACGTGTATTTGATTAGTTTTAGGAGTTGGAGTAAGCCCTGATGGAAAGAGGATTTATGTGACGGACAGTCGTAATCGCAATCTTCTCACACGGACAAGCTAATGTATCCTGCATTTAAAAGGAAATGTATAATACCTAACTTACACGTGGCATCCACATAACAGGTGTTTGTCATGGGCTTACAATTTGTAAGGCAAGTTGACACGGACGAAAATAAAGTCCTCTATATTATTAAACTTGATATTTGCAACCCTATATCTGTCCTCTTCAATGAAGGCAAAAGCAAGATGATTGTTTGATTGTTTGGAAACGACAACATCATTGAGTTTAAAACAAAGACTTCCTGACTTTTCAAATTTTACCTTTTATAACGTACACCCTTCTTTTAGAGAATTATAGTGAATTTAATTATTATTACCGATGTAGTTGATGTATTATAGTGACGTGTAGTAAACATTCATACTAATAATTTTGTATCTAAGTTTATATGTCAGAGCTTTACCTGTTCTAAACACACTGTTGGTATTACTACTTCTTTCTTTTTCATTCTTCGCTGTGAAAGTTATTTGCCCTAATTAACTCAAATTCTTTCTTGTTCACCATTAAACACAACATTTACCCTCCGCCCATGGAACTCTCCTTCTACATTTCGTCCTTTCACATGTTTTTATCACAGCGCCATTATAATATTTGTGACTATATGCATACTCTTTCGTTCTATTTCTCTTTTCATATTATGAGTATAACCCCAAATTGTGTGTGAATGCTTTGTTTTCATAATGTACATATTTGCACGAAAGAATTGTGTATAAAAGACAGTTATATATATTGCAGTAAAACCATTAACATTCGGAAAAAAATAATTCTTTCCAGCAGGTCTGTTGTTGTGTGTGTCAGTTACATCACTTATAAATCAGCTAGTTGTTAACAGAAAAATAAAAGAAACAACAAACACATATGATAAATAACAAGAGCTGTCATAAAGACAGCTTGTTCGACTATTCGTCATCTATGTAAATGTTCTATCAGTCACCTAATAAAGTGACAACGAAGACATATTTGAAGTTGAATATATTTAGTTTTTGTATAATAGTATATGTGAATTTAAAGCTGAAAATTTATAAATTATAACAATAAATTACCAGATGCAGAGAAAACTAAATTTTTATTTGTTTACCAATTAGTTTACTTGTATTAAATAAGCTTTGAACGCAAGTTCAGCACTTAACTTACATACACACAATACCTCACAGTACCTCCTTCAAAACTCATGCTTTTATGCAAAAAAACATTTTTCTAGTTAAAGTGACAGTAGCCTTGATCCAACTGACCCGAAAATGCAATCGTGCACCAGGTCTGCATTTAAGCCGTCCACAGATAAAATTACATCAAAAAACATATATTAAACTAAGAGTTATCAAGCGGAAACTTTATATTTTTAGTAGCAGTAACCTTTCCACTGCTACAATGTCCACAGTCAAAGGAACGATGAAAGAAATTGACCCTAAGCACTTTGTCCAGCCAGCATGGATGAATGTATAAATCACGCGGAAAAAGTGATGATGCAGTATGTTGGGACGGAGTGTGGCGCGCATCACCCGGTCCCTATGCCCACATATCATGTTGCATTGCACGATCAAATATATGCAGTTCATCCGTGGTAGTTTGTACCGAGCATAACTCTGTCAGCTTGGACGGATTTTTTAATACAGTTGAAAGTTTACAAGCGAACACATTTTTGTAGTTTTAAACTGGGCATTATTTCTTAAACACCACTAACAACAATTTCGACACAGAATTACAAGTAAGAAAACTGACAACCTGGAGATTTTAACCGACCATAGTATGACAAAGGCAAAGCCCTTTTTTGAGGTCCAGAGGGACTCCCCGAGAGCTCCCGAGACTTTGCAAAATTATACAATACATATACACACAAGATGCAAGAGCAGCAAAATACACATGTTATGCGTACATTTACAATATGACATGCCTTTATTCGTTTCTACTCGCTTAACGTCATAAAGTAGTATGTCAATTATGTTATACACGAGAAAAACAAGAAAATACAAGATTTCTAAGTCTCGTTATGTTTATTCAAAACAAATATGAAAAATCAAAACAAAACATGATTAAAATACTGTTAACAATGTATGCAAATGTTCATAATCAAATACAAAAACTGTCCAAAACACCTCTCTTTAAACCCGTAATACATTTGACACAAAGAAAGCATCATGTCAAGCCATAACACGGCAGATGTTCAGGTACACCAATTGCTTTTGGTCAGTGAATGATTTTGAGAAATACTGTGAGCAAATATTAATCTTAAGTTTGCAAAACAAAAATAAAACATTAAACTCTATTTATAATAAAAAACGCCTTTATAAATAACACATTAGTTAGAAGAGTGATATCATTAATCTATTTACCGTAAAGGAACTGTTTTTTGGATAGGTTTAATACCATTTTTTAATCATCCGGCCTTTTTTTGCAAAGCATGTTGGTATCATTTTATCCGGGATCTATTGTAACTGCCTACTGATAGATATTTTATGTTAATAGGGTTTGGTCACTTTATTTCTATTCGTACTAATTCTAATAAATTAACGGCTAAATCAGAATATAGTGTTTTAAAGACGTCTAAGAAACAAAGAAAACAATTGGGTTAATAATGACTTCATTTGGCTTCATCGTTTCTTCTTTATAGTGAAGGTATCTACATGAATCATATTCATATATTTACTATATCCATATAAAGGTAGGAGACCGAGTTTTAAACTGTTTTCATTTAAGATAGATTGACGCATATTTGAATGCAAACTGTTCAAGCAATGTGTCGCTGCGAATTACTTTGGGCATAATTGATTGATTGTTTGTTTGTTATCTGTTTGTTCTTCAAGGCATTCCTACAATAAAACAAATACATGGATAATACTTTATGACCATAGGCGAATAAGTTTACTTACCGGAGATAACAATAAACACAATTGTATGTATCTTATTTGTGGGAAGCTTGCTAGCGTAACCCTTTTCTTCCCTTCAAACATAAGGACTTTCAAATAGCCTAAATCTAAAATTTGAGCGTCAAAATCCAAAAAAAAACAGAAAGTAATGACGATTTTCGTACATAAAACGAAACTGAAGAAATGGGAAACATGAGAAACATCAAGCGGTTATTTTTAAATATTTTTTTTTTAAGTTAATGTAAACTTTCAATGTTAACAACTTCAAACCAACAAAACAGTAATGGAATAAATCTACTGCAACCCCGAACATATAAATCCTTTAAGGTGATTCCATAACAATCTCAAGTGATCTGTTAAAATGGTTGCCATGGCAACCATGGTAAAAATATACATACAATGTTTTGATATGATTAAACTTACCATTTGTTGTATTTAATAAAATATGTTAGAAGAGAAATAAATTGACACTGCTTAAATAGCCATAATTTTGATACAGAGAGTAAGAATACTGAAGAGGATTGCATTATTTGGAAATGTTAAGGTATTTCATAACCTGTAAAATATTCAGCTTTTTTCACTATAACATACAAAGTGGAGTCTTTTTAAAGATTCCATGGAGTTTAATCCTATTGATGTATACTATATATGAATAACATACTTTTCATTTGTTGTTGTAAAATGGACATGTTAATAACTAACTTTAAGAATTCTCATGTTGCCATGGAAACACAACTTGAATTTTCATTCTTTCCACCTTATAAACTCGAAAAAAATTAGCATTATCTCTATTTAACAATTGAAAAGCAAACATTATAAATATTGTCACACATCAGTGATTTATTTTGCCCAAAATAAGAGCCTATTTTAGGTTATTTCTCAATTGCAAAAAGTAAATAGGCTGTTCCCAATAGTCAAAGTAACATAATTTCCCTAATATCTGACCAAAATTTCCTGAAAAATATGCAAAACTTTTCCAATAAAATCAATAATTTGTTTATTGGGTTTATTATACAGCAATTTAATTTCATACCACTTTATAAAATAAAATTTAGAAATCAGTTTAACATGCTATTATTTACAATTGCTATACTGTTATGTATAATCCTCTTAATCCAATTTCATGGTCTACCACACTTTTTTTCCAATCATAAAGGCACATGCAGGCTGTAAAAAATATAAAGCGAAAAAAATCACTGCACATAAAACAGGTTGGTTTGCACATTTTTAAAACGAAAATTTAAAACAATAGTAACGATCAATAAAAGAAGAGACAACAAACTGTATTGAATTTTATCAGAACAACATCATAGCAAGTTTTATATTGAACATAACAGCAATGTTTGTGTTTCATCTGTAACACTGCCGGTATTCAAGTTAATATTATCTCTGTCATGTGTAAAACTTAACATTAAATTGATGAAATACATGAATAAATCTTAATGTGTTACTTTAAGATTACAGGAACAATTTAGATGCCATGGTGTTAAGTAGCTAAACACAAATGAAAATGTATCTGCTTTGTTTAATTCAGCTTTGCTTGTGTAGCAATAAGTGACGCTCGATTGGTCATTGTCGGCTCGGGTACTATATACTTACATGTACCCTGGGTACTCTCAAGTATACTTACATGTACCCCGGCACTAGCAGCAATCTCCTCCATGGTCTCTGTATTGGATAAACTCCACTTAAGCTTCCAGATGCCGAAGTGGTAGTCTTGGGCAAACGTGGTGCCCAGTAATCATGCAGTTCAGGCTCATCGTTTCACTGAGTCCTGCAAATACAAGGTGACATTGCCTAACAATGAATCTGATATTTAAGTCCTCCACCTGGCTTACCAAATGAATGTGTGGTTCTTGTTTTGCCCAACTGAATTATCAAAGTGGATTTTAAAATTGCAAAACAATGCTGAAGCAAAATAGAAGTTACGTTGCTCTATTTTCTGGGCCATTTCATGAGATGAAATCAAAAGGCAACACTACTCAAGTCACGTTTTATGAATGTCAATAACAAATAAATTTTATCCCTTGATGTGTTATGAAAGCAGCAATTACAAAATTAATGTTAAAACTGAATCTGAATTTTCAAGACATTTTTAAAATATGGCATCAAATCAACACGTTAACTTAACCTTTACATTCA
Organism: Dreissena rostriformis; assembly: GCA_007657795.1. NCBI lineage: Eukaryota > Metazoa > Mollusca > Bivalvia > Myida > Dreissenidae > Dreissena > Dreissena rostriformis. Next base: position 16,412 of record VMBQ01013294.1, read on the forward strand.
CTATACATATGTACCATGAAAGATTTACAAATTAAAAATAAAGCAGTGGAAAATTATCGCAATGCAAAAGGAGATTCATTTATTGCTTAAAGAATAATGAAATGGTAGGCTCAAGACACCCTGTCAACTTTAGTAAATAATTATTCCAACAAATTTATTTAAATTTGACAACAGACAGAATATCTAACAGAAATACAATAAGAAATTATTAGAAATAGCAATAAAAATGCAGGAAAAATAATGCTTGTATTTAAATTGTAATCAAATAGGTTATTACTATTATTGTTATATTATTACCCCTGCATGCTTTTGTCCAACAACAGAGTGTTGGAAATAATGATGAGCCAAGCTGACAACACTTTCAGCACCCTTCCTTGGTAGTTCCGGTTCATCGATTAGATAGAACACTTGTTTTCCTGTTAAAAACAGAAAAAAAGTGATTTGTTACAACATTTCTATAGTACTGCAACAAAACAACAATCAAATCATGACATTTATAAACAATAAATTAATTAATGATAATTGTTTAACAATCATATTTTCCTCTTTTATTATTTGACACTAAAAGAGGGAACCTGTTCTACCCTTTTGTCAAATAAACACAATTATTGCGATTTTTTTTTAATAATAACTGGGTAAAAAATAATGGCATTTTAATGTGTGTTTTTGTTATATTCAAATATGTGTGGAATTTAACGCAGTTCATCCCAAGGGGTGTTAATTTGTCAATGCTCATGAGAAGATAAGGTAAAAGTATGCATTTACCTGACCCTTTTACACACATTGGCATTTTCTGGGGGCGCAGAAGTATATGAGGCCCACGTGCAGTGCATGATGGGGGAAATGCACATTCCATGCAAAGTCCCATGAATAGTGGTTGCATATATCTCTGCTTCAAGGCCCTGCGCCTGTAAACAAACATCAAAACTTAAAAAGGAGACAATTAATATCAGGAGAAATAATGTACAGGGAATTAAATAATCATTTGTTAGCGTATCCGAAGCTGACACGTTTCAGGTAAGAAAGCATATTTATCGCTTTTTGATATTTGATAATTAACAGCATTTTTGTGATAGTGTATTACATGTATAATTATTCCCGCTCACTACTAATCATTCCTAAACAAGAATTTCTGTAGGAAACTCAGCTGTCAAAATCTACCACTGTTGAGCAAGGTTAGCCATAAAATGAAATGCATTGACAAGAGTCTTGGCGCATACTATCAATAACTTTTAACTCTTCGTTGTCCTCATTCCTTTCATGTGTGGGAAATGCATTCAACAAAAGAATTAGTTTGACTTTCATCAACAACAATTTCCTCATTGTCAAATAAAGCATCATCACTGTCACAATCACTGTCAACAAGAGCGACGAGAAGAGACCTTTCAACAATGGGAGGGGAATGTGAAGAAACAATTTCTTGGAAATACAGTTCATCAACTTCATTCAGTTCCTTAATACATTCAGAGTTATTCGTGATGAATCCAGCATGTAGAGCATAGCTGATGTCTGGAATGATGTTAACTCGCTCATTTTTATGATTTTCATAAAAACATTTGTAAATACCAGCCAAAATTTTGAATTGCTAAGATAAACTGACTAAATCAGAAAACCCAAAATAACTTCTGGGTCAGTTAAATTAAAGCTATTTAAACGAACAAATAAAAATAAAAATTAGGTAGACATGTAAAACAATAGATAACACTTACCCGCTTACGAATAACGATCCACTTCTAAGCAATCAATTGCTAATTAAACCGCCAAAATAAAGGCGTTTTTCCCAAGAAATGTGACAATTGCAAAACCGGAAATTTCACATCATAGCAACCAGTTCGATAAAACTATGTTTATGTAAAATCCGCACACATCTACGGTTAAGTACTATATAACTGAAGAAAAACGATTTTCTTGACTGAGTTGTCTATATTTGAAACGATGTAAGTTTCTCATTTATGATTTTCGTCAATTTTGCGCATGCAAACGTTTGAAAAAATGAGTGTAATTTCAAACATGTTTTTGTCACGCGTAAATGTGGTCAATAGTTAGATGGTTATATATATTNTTTTGTCCATGACAAATTTACTTCTTTAATATTTACATATATCATACATGTATATAATGAATTTGTAAAAATGTATTTAATGCACTATATATATAAATACCGATATTAATATTGCTATATGCATCTACTTTTATCTTGTTTTTGCAAATCAAACTGTCATTGATTCCAGGCGGATTTAGATAAAGAGGTAACTTCAACCATCTAGCGGTTATGATCCATTAAATAAAACTGATTATGGCAAACATTGAATTAATTATACATCACGTGAGCCTGACATGTGTGTTCTTATTTATTGCGAGTTTAAATCACTGCATGATAGACACAATCTTAAGAGTATCCGTGCACCGCGTTTGTTTGTTTGGTTTGATTAATCAACGATATTTCAGTCGTATAATCACGATTAGTTAACATACTTCAACCTTTTGTTATCTGGTTAACAAGTACATATTGAAGATACGGAGGCCAGCCATTGATAACTGTCCAATGTGAATGAGCGGTAGGAGAACAATAGAATTTAAAATAAGTATGCTGAGCTTGTAATAGACCATTGATCATCGCATTTGTAGTTCACGGCCCGTCTAACTGATTAAGTCGGATCGGTGCATTGCTTTCTACTCTCTCAAAAGTCAACCATGTAAAAGTCAGAACCAAGGGTGCTTCAACTATGAAGTAGCTTCAAGTGTGGAGAAACATGATTAAACGAAAGAAGGAACTTGTACTTATTAAACAAGTGTAATCTTTCATTTTTTATCTTTGACCTAAGAGTGACCTCGAACTTTAAACAAGGTGTAACACAACCTCTTCAAATGGTTTAAATTGTTGGCTTATTATTTACAATTACAAGATGAATGAGAAAGTTACAGTCTGGATAAGCTTCTTTATAGCAATATTTAGCCTTTGACCTGTGTGTATGACCTTCACTTGTGAGGTAGAAGACGGTCTTTTTCACTTATTAAAGTTCCTGATGAATGTTGAAATTACAGTCCGAAGAATGTAAATGGTATAACTTTTCATCGTAAGTTCATTTGTAAAATAATATATAAATATTTAATTCGAAAATAATAAAAATAAAACAATGATTAAACCGGATCTTGCTTGAACGTGTAACAGAAGGCAGTCAGTGTTACGTTCTGCGCAGGTTGACACATAATCGCAACATACATGATCCTCGTCCTAAAGTAAAACAAATTGTTGCCTGCATCTTTCAACAAAGTGGTAGACAGTTTAAAATAAATCGAATTTTATTCAAATTTGTAAACTGTGATAAACTGTCCCACTGTTAATTAATTAAATAATAATTCAAAGTGATATACATTTATATAGCAAGCTTATTTCATGCATTTACCCTTAGTGACGCGATAACTTTTCACGATGCTCTAATGTGCAAGTAATTTGTATTTTTAAGCAAACACAGATCTACTTAAAACATGGTTAAGTTTAGAATTTGCATCAGGTATGAACCTTGTTACTGCAGTTGTAAAATATGGTCGATCACTCAGTGGTTGGGCTTAAATGAGACCTGCCTTGTGATATCATCATCACGTTTCTAGTAAAAAATAATAACGATACTATAATTGATCATCATTCTACTTAAATCCAAGAAAGCAATGTATCATCTATTTGAATGACCAATTTAGTATGAATTAATGTTATACTAAATATGCAAATACATTTTTTCCTACAATTTCTCTGTTCAATTCACTGACTTATACTTACTATTTTGATAAATTACTTTCATTCATTTATTAATTTTAATAATGTATAACCTTTTCAGAATTGCCTCATCATTCATTCATCGCATGCTTAGTCGATAAAGACATGCATTTCTTTTATTGCGTGAACGCATGTATATTATAGTTATAAAATTGAACATTTAATATAAGTGCACTATAATTATATAACCAGTTTTCTTCGAAGTCAATATTCATTCTGAAAATAACACAAACATTAACTATTGTTTAATACCTGTGTAAACCAAACGACAAAATATGTACGGCCTAATTGTAGATAACCTATCGAAGATAAACCCTACCGCGGTACGCGTTTTTGGATAAAGGGAATCGAAAGTATGTTCATACAAAAATGGCGTCCTCGTTGAAAACACCCCATCACAAAGGTTCAGACGTTGTTTACGAACTTTGTTGTATAATATGCGAATATGATGGCATATATAAAGAAGGACGGTTTTATTGTCAAAAATGTTCAAAATATTTCTGTGACAGTTGTATGCTAACGCACAATAAGGATCATACCGTAACTGAAAAACGGGACAGTGACAAATGTCCTAAAAATCAAACTGCGGATGATGCACTGACACTGAACTTATGTGAGGAACACACAACTGAGAAACTGACGATGTTCTGCGAAGATGATGAAAAGCTGCTCTGTCACGTCTGTCACGTCTGTCATCTCCGTTATCACAAGTAAGTGATTAAGTAAGATGAATTGCTATTAAGTTTAAAAACATAGGCCAAATCAACTGTTTGTTTCCTAGTTCGCTTTGTTAAACAATAAGTGCTAATATTATTAATTGTTTAACAAATCCTTAACGACACCGATGTGGACGCTACCTATAATGACACACCTGAGTAGTAAAAGCCCGATGGCATTACTTGTCAGATGTGCCAGAATAGACTGTTAAACTACCGGTGCAGAGTTTAAACCTTTTTATTGCATATTTCGTTTGTACGATATCTTACCTTATTAAATTTTAAAGAAACATGTATATCAGTTTAAATTAGATTAATATGGACATTAATTCAATGTTGCTCGATGGTTCTAGGTTATCGGGATAAGAACACGATCCGAATTAGGTTCTTTAAGCTAGCTTAAGTACGTTTAAGTTATGGCTGGATCCGATTTAGTTTCAAGTAATATTTGTAATCAGAGCTAGAACAGTTGTGGTCTGAGAATTCCTTAATAACATTAATATTCCCATATGACCCTTTATTCACACACCATGATCATCAGCATAGCTTGAGTACTTTTATTGTTGTTGTAGGATCCAGATCTTAGTTTTAACTTTCTTCAGTAATCATAGTAACAACCATTTTATTTTTTCTGACAGAAAACGTGAACAAAAATATGAAGCACGGTGCATATTCCCCATAAGGCCCTCTATGCACATACTGTAACAAGCTGCATCAACATCCTTTAATTCCTTATTAGGTCGTCGAAGGATTCTAATTTTAGTATTGATTTATTTATGTAACTATAGCAACCACACATTTTATTTTACTAAACAACTAAAATAATATGCATATTTCCCATATGGCTATTGATCCACATGCCGAGATTAATCAACATAAGTTCTATTTACGACTTCGATTGATCCAGAGTGATGAACAGATGGACAAAAGTAAAGTCCTCTCTGATAAAACTGGTGGGGTGCTAATAATAACAATAAAAGTTAAAAAATTAGTTATGATTATACAAATCAATATTATTACTATACATAAAAAACCATTTACTAATAGAAGTGATTATAATTATAATACATACTATTTATTATACAATTTAATATAAAAGTAAATTCATTTGTAAATATAACTTATTTTAATATAATTATTAACTGTTGTTATAAATTAATATGTTTTAGGCAATGCAGTCAGGTAGTTCTATTGACTGACACGGTGAAATATTCTACACTACCCTTGGACATAGGTCAAATAAAGACTAGCATTGAATCATGTATGGAACGTCTAGACGATATTGTGAAAAGAGGAGAAAAACATATTACGTTTCTTCAAAAGTCATACGAAAAAGCATTGGAAGAAATAGTTGATGCACGTCGACTGATCAGCGATAATCTAGACCGACTGCAAAAAAACGCAGAAAGAAAATTGGAAGAGTTGCATTCTACATTAAAGAATTCTTTGAAAAAAAAAGAAGAAAACACTCCGTTGAATTTATTTCAAAGATAAAGGGATATAACATTAAAGACATACACAAAATGTCACCTGAGCGATCGTTTATTTTGCACAGAAAATGTTTAGACCAAACCGCTTCTGCAGATTTATTTCTTCGAAAAGCAACTACAAATTCTGCAATTGAATTTCACCACAACAAGGACTTGGAACAGTTTCTTGCTTCTTGTGCAGAGTTCGGAAGTATCGCAAGTCGCGAAACTGTGTTTCATCACGACGTTGACCCTAACAAGGTTGCAAGCATTCAAGACAGTTTAAAATGCAATGAAACCTTGATATTGACCCACTTTTTAACTAAACTTATTCAAATGGGTCATTAAATCGGTATAAACAAATCGTCCACTAGGGGTATATATAGAGCTATTTCAGTTCTTTTTTACATTCACGCCCGACGTAATGTTGGATGCAACCTTAATAAAAACAGGGACTATACAATGCTGACATTTGTTGTTTGTAATATTGTATCAACACATAGCGTATTAGCCAAGATTGGCATTAACGTGTAAAAACCATCTTCATAGGCTTAAGTTGTTTAAAATCGGATGTCGGTAAAGTGACGGGTGTTTTAATGATGTTGCTATTTATTATAAAAATTTAATTAGTTTTGTGATTTTAACATAGTCATTATTGTATAAATAGTGCAAACTAGTTTGTGATGTTAATTATCGACAATTTATCGAGCTTGTTGTATGTTAAATCATACAAATTACGCTACCCCAATGAAAACGACTGGGCAGTTTAATATAACATATCAGGTTTGATCTAATTGTCGACTTATTTCGTTACAAATAGCAATCTTAAGTTTTGTTCACAAGTAAATCTATCATAGACATGATTAGTTATAGGTGTTGGAGTGAGCCCTAATAGCAAGAGGATCTATGTGACGGACAGTCGTTATTGCAAGCTACTCACACTGACCAGAGATGGAGCGGTTACAGCCACGCTCCAGGATCACGCATTTATACCGTCCTTTGTCGATATACCTAACTTACACGTGGCAGCCACATGACAGGTGTTTGTCGTTGGAAGACAACATGTCAGGCAAGTTGACACGGACGGCAAGAAAGGTCTCAATACCATTAAACTTGATATATCCAACCCTATCTCTGTCTACTTCAATGAAGGCACAAGCAAGATGATTGTTGGATTTGGGTTCAACGACAACGACAACGTTATTGAGTTCAAAACAAATGTATCCTGACTTTTCAACTTGTACCTTTTATAACGTATACAGTTGTTTCAGAGCATTGCAGTGTATTACATTTAAGTAACTATATCGTTTTATATCAGTGTTACATGTAGTCACCATTCCTATTTATGTTTTTGTTTTAGTTTGGCTGACTTCCAATCTTTATATTTATGAACTTAACCTGTTATAAACATAGAAACATGTATGCTATTACTACTTCTTTTTTCAACTTGTTTGTACAAATTAAAGAAATTCTTTCGTGTTCACAATTATAACAAACATTGAGTCTTCATCCCTATTTTTACTAGATTGCTTAGTTTTCAAATTGCTTTTTTCCACCTGGCCATTATTATATATGTGCTATCTTCATAATCTTTCGTCCTATTCCTGTTTGCTAGTTGTGACTGTAACCGCATTTTTTTTCATTAAATAAATACGTGTTTGTGCTTTATAATAGTGTGTATGAAAGTCAGTAATAACTATTGCAGTAAAACAATAAACATTCGAAAAAATGATTGTGTTTCCCGCAGATGTGTTATAACGTATGTCAGCTCATTCACTCCCTATCAAGCCTCTAGTTATTTACAGAAAAATGAGAAAACAAGACACATATGATAAATAACAAGAGCTTTTTTAAAGACATTGTGATGGACTTTTCTTCGATTGATAGTTTAATGTGCAGTGTCTGTCAATCACCTGATATAGTGGCAACTAGGACTTACATGAAATTGAATGTCTGTAGTAGAAGTATAGTATATGTAAACTAAACGCCGAACATGTAAACATTAAAACAAGAAATTAAACCATGCCAAGAAACCAAAATTTAAATTACCGGTATTAACCGATTTGTTTGGTTGAAAGCAAGACACACTAAGTGAACGTCCAATACCTCCTTACAACAATACATCCATCGAAACAAAAGTTATCGAGCAGAAACTTTCTATTTTTACTAACAGTGACGTTCTCATATTTTGTCTCAAATTTAATCTCTCGCTAGGTCAGCCTGCAAACTACCAGCAAAGCACGTTATATAGCGCAATGTTTTTTTTTTCTTTTACCAGTATTGACCTTGACCTAGCCCCAAGTATAACTTCAAGCTGCGTTTGCATGTCAGCTAGAGATAGGAGTTGTTATGAAGGAAACACTTCTCTAAATTTCTGAAGTACAAAAATACAATAAATGCTATTTGTTATGCATTCCGATGGTTTATAGAGAAATATCAGTTAAATAAAACTGATAAATCACTGTTTCAAACAGTGAAAAATATCGATATTTTTCCCCGTTTTACTATGAAATGAAATTTATTTGACGAAATGACGTTATTATACCAGCGAAATTCTCCAGTTAAACTCTTTTACAATGTAAATAAACGGTCAAAAAAGCGTTAAATAAAAAGAAAATCCATTTCAGATGTGTCGAACATGTAACACAAATACCAGTATTTATATGATTTGTATACGCGAATTTCTTGCTATACGATACATTGGTACCGTTCAATATATATGGCTTCGTACTACAGAAAAAATCACGATGCATAATATATATGCACTTAAATTACCATTTTTGTAGAGATCTTTCTAAATTGCCTGTATATAAGATATCCTTTTTTTATTATTACTCATCAGAGAAATGTGTTTTTGTAATTGTTTTAACATCAGTGTATTATAACTAAAAAAAGAACTTTTAAGTACACAGTTATTTTAGCAAATAGAAAATATTAAGTCCGATAATAATACAGAACTAAACAATCGTTTAACACGCTGCGTAAACCAAACGACACAATGTGTACGGCCTAATTGTAACTAATCTATCGACGATAAACACTACCGCAGTACACGTTT
>VMBQ01013295.1:6215-16421 GCA_007657795.1 Dreissena rostriformis
CTGCTGAATTTCTAAAATTAGCATTTTCTTCGATTTTTTTTCTAAGACCACTATCAGAATAGCAAACAGTTTGGATCCTGATGAGACGCCACGTTCTGTGGCGTCTCATCTGGATCCAAACTGTTTGCAAAGGCCTTCAAAATCCGGTTCCAGCGCTCAAAGGGTTAAGACCAATTCTCACAGAACTAGGCTCATACTGTGTCATTAGATTAGAGGTAGTTTGAATGGAACCTGAACAGAAGCCAAGGTACTAAGTTTTTCCCCCTTCAGCTTGGTAATAATAGTGTGTGTAAACTAACAGTTTGTCATGCAGATCTAGCAACACATGCACAACAGAAAAAAGACAGAAAACAAGGATTGAAATAAACACATACCTTCTGTATTTGGCCTGGACTCTAAAATAAAGGAAACGTTAAGTAAGTAGGGGCTTTCTGCATAAAGTGACAGCTTTAAGTGCCAGAATCCTGAAACTACCATATTCGCCTACATGAAGGTGTGACGTGAGGTCTTTTAGATGTTACACTTGTAAGACGCAACACGCCTTTCCACATGTTCATTCAAAGCGAGGCATAGTAAAAAGAAGAAAACATGCACAAAAGCTCAAGTTCACTACCATCCCGAAGTCAAACCACAAGCAAATTTACCAAGCAAACAAGTTGCAGACATATCACTATGGTCAAATTACCTACTCACAAGTTTCAAGTGCAAGCTTTATCGTTCTTAGCGGTTTACTAGTACTGAGTGCACAAACTTATGCCAGTAAAAGATGTTTTTTATAGACGGCAATTCAATGTGCAGTGGCAAACGTCAAATTTATTTATGGAGGTATTATTGATAAATGTAAATTGAATATTTGTATTAACTGCTAAAAATGTAGAGAAAAAATCATAAACACTTCCTCTCAAAAGGAACATACATATATGACTGCATTTTAAAAGCTTAAAGCAATTAAACTGAACAGCTTATGTTGTATTCAAATAGAATTACATGTGTGTAACATACATCGCATACCAACAATAAACTAAACATATATAGTACATGCATGCAACATTACATCGATATTTAAAGTCCCTGTCCTTCAAAAATTATTCAATGCATGGTGAAATTGTAACAATTCTTTATGTTTGTATTTCAAGCTCTTATCTTGGTGCCAATATAATGTTTACTTAAGTGCAGAGGCATCTCACACGCTATTATCTTAAAATGAGATTTGTTTTTTTATCAGTAAGATATCCTTTAGAAATGATTTCTTCACAATTAAATTCTTTATGTAAGTGGACTGGGCCTTTAAAAACACAAAATAATGAAGAGAATAACAACATGCACTTAATGTCAAACAATAGGTGCAAAGCCATAGTAATAAATCAAAATTCCTAGGATTGTCTTTAAAACATGCAGAACATGATATGTATGATGCATTTGAATATGAGTCTCACTCTGGGATAAAGGGGCTTAAAGCATGTGCATAGAGTGTCATCCCAGATAACAGGGACACAACACTTTCCCCTTTTATGGAATTTTTCATTTGGTCTCTTATAAACAAAAAGACAGTCTAGGCAGAAAGTGTTGTTCCTTAGTAGCCTGTGCCGACTGCACAGTCAATCTGAAACTACGCTTTACGCACATGAATTAAGCCCTGTTTTCCTACACTCTACGCACATGCATTAAGCCCTGTTTTCCAAGAGCAAGGCTCATATCTTTTTTCTCTGAAAGTTCATTTTTATGCCCCCGGTAGGGTGGCATATAGTGATCGCACTGTCCGTCTGTCCCTCCATCTGTCTGTCCTTCTGAAATTCCGTCACACTTATGTTTAGGTTTTGAAAAATGGTCATAACTTTTGCAATATTGATCATAGCAACTTGATATTTGGCATGCATGTGTATCTCGTGGAGCTGCACATTTTTAGTGGTGAAAGGTCAAGGTCATCCTTCAAGGTCACAGGTCAAAAAATAAAATAAATCAAAACGCAGTGTTTCTGACAAACGCATCTCTTGTTTCTTTTTGTTTCTATATTTTGTGTAGCTATTTTGTTGCTAAAATATTAATGAATAAATACAAAGCTCTATCTTAATTTACCCAACAAAAAGAATGTCTTTTAAATTTGAATTATTTCAACTAAACTCATTGGTGACATGTTCCCTTAAAAAGCCTATGCATATTGTGTATCATGCAAATGCCAGAAATATGTTATCTGAAGCACAAGAAGAAGTGATATGGCTTTTTATTTACCCCATCTTACTGACCCAATATGTAACAATATAAGGTCAGCATGTGACCCTGGCAAACCAATAGAAAGCCAGCATTCTTTACATGGTAAAATCAGGAAATATTATATTGTATATTGTTTGTTTCTAAAACATGCAGAACAGAAAACTTTTACAGAAAAAAATAACATATACAGCAAAAATAAATAAATACAAATATAAACATACACATAAAGACATTGAAAAACAAGAAGAATTGTTTCACCTTTATGTTGTTCCGTCGTTTCTTTTCAGACGAGAGTTGATTGTCAGACTGAGTGTCGTTTTTCTCAATTTCTGCAAAAAGCGTTTCAGCTGTCTTCTAAAAACACAGAGAGAATGGTTTTGGTTTTCTATGTTGAATGAAGATGTAATAGGTAGTTCAAATTTACAAATTCTTAATAAACATGGCAACAGATAAGGATCATTTTATCGTTTTGACCATTTGTATTTGACATAAATTGAATTGAAATAAAAAATCAATCGTACAAAGAACGATTATGAAGATGGGAAAATGAATTGCAATCCATTCTTAGTAATTTAAGTTGTACAGTTTCACTCTGTATTGTATTTGATTTGCTTTATTATATTGTAACATTTAGTGCGGCCGTAATATCTGTAGTAAGGTCATATAGCCACAGGTTCGGGCCCGTGTCTAATAACAAATTTGCTTCCATCGTAAAAATGCTTGAAAATGTCGGCTGCTAAACACGGAAAGAATAGGAAACTTCCATTATTGGCGTGCGGGCCAAAAATTGTACAATTTGTTGCGCAAAACATGTGCCTGGCGATTCCATTTCTGAAAAACAAATAATATTGTGGAAACATCTTTTTCACCATCTTGTCATTGATGTAGTGGGTTTGGAAATGCGCCTTAAGTGGGGTATGAAAGGTCATATTAAAACAGAATGGGCTAGGGCTGGATCATGCAATATTCAAAAGGATACGATAGCCAAGCACAATAACAGCACCAAACACAAGGATGCAGAGGAGAAAATAGGTTAATAAGTTTTTATCGAATTGTCAAAAACTAGTTGACAAATAGTTTTGAGGGAAAAATAAACTAATTGTTACAAAAAGCTTGTAGTGAAAACTAATTGACATGAAATCTTATCTGTTGCCCTGTTTAAAGATAGCACGCAGTATTGCAGCTATAAGCCATGACATTGTGTGCACTACAAGTTATTTAATCAAAGTCCCCTTACAATTGTAAAGGAGTCATCAAAAGACGAGTCGTCCGAGGCAAGTCTGGGAGACATGGACCAGCAGCTGTCAGTGTTCCTGAGGACCGACGTTGTGGGTGATGTGCTGGTCTCCATTTTCATGGGGGTGGTCACAACTGGCATGCTCGCCTGTATGTTGATTCCTGCAAATAAGAGTCTTAGTCTTAGTAACCTTACGGTCTTAATAGTTTAAACCTATTTATTTAAGCTTAATGGCATTGAAAGCCTCAGGCTTATTGACACGGACTCTAGTATGTTTCCTGGGTAGAACCAGTACTTGGCATCTTTCGGGGCTGGTCGATTAAAATAACTCTCCAAAAGAGGGGATCAAACTCGTGACCTCCCGGTCGCTAGACAGACACCATATCCACTACGCCAGGATGACTGTCTAAATACACACATTTGACCTCCCACAATACCTTACTATCTATCTTTGGTATTAACATAAGCATCTTAAATGCACAATTTATATTATCTTTCCTCACTCCGACCCACCCTTTTAGCTTTCTTTGGTCATTTTTAAATACATTGTTTCCCCACAGTTCAATCTGATAACTTGTAGAGTAACAAGAGTTGTTCATTGTAAAATGTATGTTTTATGTCAGTCACCTAATATAATGACCACAAAGACATACTTGAAATTGAATATCTGTGATCACAAAGACAAACTTGAAGTTAGATATCTGTAATACTAATAATTATACTGTATATGTAAACTTAAAGATGAGCATTTATAAATTAAAACAAGAAATGTGACCATGCCAAGAAATAAGACTTTCAAATTAAAACCAATTAATTAAACATTTTTTTTTTTAACTTGGCAAGTAAATTCTGCATTTAAGCTACCTACAAAGAAAATTACAGAACAATACCTACCTTCGGACTAGTTATTGAGCGGAAACCATTTTTTTCAATTTTTTTTTTGTAACATAGACCATGACCTAACTGGCCCCAAATGCAATCACAACCTAGGTCTGCTGACAAAGAGAAATAAGCCCTCTTATTTCTAAGAGAACTGCATGTTCACCACCTACCTTGCCTACTGGCAGTCTGAAGAATCTGAGTAGCTGACACCTGGTTAGGCCCCACAGCATTCACTGCTGCTAGCAACAGACTGGTGGGGAAGTCGGACACCTGGGGGGTGTAAAACAAATAGGATTTTGGATAATTTGAGCCTCACTCTGGGAAAACTGGGCTACATGCATGTGCATAGATTCATCCCAGATGAGCCTGTGCAGTCCGCACAGGCTAATCAGGGACAACACTTTCCACTTTTAGGAAATATTTTGTTCTTCTATTAACCCTTTGCATGCTGGGAAATTTGTTGTCTGCTAAAATGTTGTCTGCTGAATTTCTAAAATTAGCATTTTCTTCAAATTTTTTCAAAGAATACTATCAGAATAGCAAACAGTTTGGATCCTGATGAGACGCCACGTTCTGTGGCGTCTCATCTGGATCCAAACTGTTTGCAAAGGCCTTCAAAATCAGGTTCGCTCAAAGGATTAAATCCAGTCTAGGCGGTAAAAGTCATACGTAATTAACCTGAGCGAACTGCACAGGCTACATTGTTATCTGGGAAGACACTTTACGTACATGCATAAAGCGCAGTTTTCCAAGAACCAGGCTCATTTAACCCTTTGAGTGCTGGAACCGGATTTTGAAGGCCTTTGCAAACAGTTTGGATCCAGATGAGACGCCACAAAACGTGGCGTCTCATCAGGATCCAAACTGTTTGCTATTCTGNCTATCAGAATAGCAAACAGTTTGGATCCTAATGAGACGCCACGTTCTGTGGCGTCTCATCTGGATCCAAACTGTTTGCAAAGGCCTTCAAAATTCGGTTCCCGCACTGAAAGAGTTAAGGGCCATAACTCAACAGTTTTAACGGTGACATGGAGCATTATGTAACTTGGGGTAAATATTGTGCCCACAAACAAGTTTGGAAATTACTGAATGAAAACTCTAGGGAGCACAGACACAAATGTAATCTTCCAACGGACTGACAGATCAACTGACTGACATATTTAAGTTATCTTTAATATAGTGTATAACACAACAGTAAGAATTCCGAAGATTTTAAGACCAATGCTCCTTTGAAAAATGTACATCCATGGAAGTATTTTTTGGATAAAAAGTAATGTCAACAAATAACATTTATAATGAATATTGTATCCACACTATAAATCTCATTATATTAATGTATAAGTTGTTTTGTAACATCAAGCTTAAAATAATAGTTCTTAATAATTTAACAGTAGCATTGTACATATTATGAAGCGTATCATTATTTACCACAAATTCTATGTTTAAACTGAGTACTGCAATTATGCATTTTTTTTTAATTATTTTTTTAAATAGCCTGTGCGAACCCACAAAAACTACTTACATTTATGGTGGTAGTCTGAGCCAGTGTCTGGTTGGTGGTGAGGGCCCGAATGGGTGTGGCATGGAGTTGCGCAATCCCGGTAGAAATGCCTTCATCTTTCAATGGAACTGCCCCTGGGTAGGTACCTGAAATCAATGAGTGCAGAGTGATTCAACAGAAAATGAATATCTATTATTGTTCAGATCAACTTTCCCACTTGTATTGTATTTTAATTTTTTAAGCACTTCTCTAACGACCATAATTTAGGCGCAGACTTTGTAAAGACCCACATTTTCCCAATACAGGCTTTATTTGTATCAATTGTTTATTTACTATAGTTACATATCTTTGACACAAAATAAATTTACGGAGTGTCAATGAACTGGAAATGAGTCTGTAGGACAAGATGCCCCACATTCCTCTTTTGTCTGAAAACTCTTCTTTGGTCTGAAACAACCAAAATATGGAGGTGTGCAAGTTCTCACGGTGGTTAATATGTTTGTAAAGTTTCAGTCCTCATATCAGCAATACTTTTTGACAGCAGGGCAACACAAGTGAAAAATGTATATTTTTCATTAACAAGAGGGCTTAGGTTGCTCACATGGGAAAAGAAGAAACAAAACTGTTGTGAGCGCTATACAAGTCTGTATAAATCATGTAACCCCTGGGTCGTTGCTCAGATTTTTACCCCAGGGGCATGAGTTGAACAAACTAAGCAGGGGACCATTCAACAATATTATACACTAACCTTCTGCGCCCCTTTGAAGCCATATAGTTGACCTTTGACCTTAAAGGATGACCTTGACCTTTCACCACTCAAAATGTGCAGCTCCATGAGATAAACATGATTTTTTTAAAAATAAAAAAATGACCTTTGACCTTGAATGATGACCTTGACCTTTCACCACTCAAATTGTGCAGCTCCATGAGAAACACATGAAAAAAAAAAGTAGTTTGACCTTTGACCTTGAAGGATGACCTTGACCTTACACCTCTAAAAAATGTGCAGCTCCATGAGATACACATGCATGCCAAATATCAAGTTGCTATCTTCAATATTGCAAAAGTTATGACCAACGTTAAAGTTTTGGACAGACGCACAGACTGACGGACAGACAAAAGAGGATCACAGATGGTGTTACACACCAAATATTCAACCTCTGAGCCTTGTGGTTTCAGAAGATTTTTAGTTATTTACTATATATGACTTTAGAAATCAGGTGACCCCTGGAGCATGGCCATTTTTCTGCGAGGGGTAAACTATCTTTGTAGAGGACCACTAGACGATGTAACATACCAAATAGTAAGCCTCTAAGCCTTGTGGTTTCAGAAAAGATATTTTGTCAGCTTTTAAAATCTAAATTAAGCTTTGGTGACCTGTGAATGTACGAAATGCACTATAATGTTTTGATCCACTAAAGACTTCCAACTTTCTTTAATATTGCCAAAGCAATAAGCAAATATTCTGAAATAGGCTTCCCTATGCAAAAGTCTTTGTTCAAAGTCTTTGTTAGTCTTATTAGAAGACATTGCCAAATATTTAGAGATACTTTTTATACGGGCTAAATTCTTTGGAACGTCTTATCCCCCAAGGACCAGTTACGTGGAGGGAACCAGAAAGTTTAAATTTTTATCAATATGCTTAAAATTGCAAAATAACATTACCAACTCATAAAGTTTTAGTTAAGAAGTCCATTTTAACCTCAAATATCGTCAAATTGAAGTTAAAAGGCATAATTTGTTTCAGTTAAACTTCTGCTTAAATCGCAATACAATCACTGACCTTTCGCCATGTTATGAAACATTTCAATATCAACCAATCAGAAGAAGGCATTACGGTGTAATAGGCTGCGTTATCGATTAAAATCTACCTGCGGTATACAACGGGCAAAGCGAAAGAAATTGAAAATGTGAATAGTGGGTTGATTTAAATAGCTCAGGCGTGCAAAATTGAAAGTGTCATTAGATAATTCTTATGAAACATTATCGAGCAATGAATTATCTACACAGGTATGTAAATATTATTGCAATCCGTTGATATTAACTGTCTGATATCATGGCTTGAATGTTTCGCACAAAATCCTTGCGCAACAATATAGACAAAGAAGGAAAACTGTCCACCATTGTTTTAGTCCTTCCCCCGTTGTACGCTCCAAATATTACCCATATAAAAAGTAGCTTAATATCTAAGCTTAATATTTGAGAGCGTCAACAAGTTGGACTATATATATATACGTCTTTGTATGATAATTGTTTTTGCATTGTTGTTTAAAACATAATTTTGATAGAACGCATAATGCATGTCAAATTATTTCAATAATCAAGTGTATACAAATGCAAGCTTCCTTGCCTAAAGTTAAACTGTGAAAAATATGTCTATACTAGACATAACAACAGTCATTTAAAGATTCTTTTTTAAATTTAACTTTGTTGCAAAAATGACGATTGATGAAAATTTTGGTACTAACTATTAAAGAAAGTTCTGCTTAATAGCACTACCTAACATGCTTTTTGTTTTACAATATTAATGAAGATATAGAAAATTATAACATTAGGTGCATACTTTTACAAATTTTAGTAAAATAATGAACTTTTAATGTATGTTTTTAGATTTAATTTTACCAATTAATTTAATTGAAGATTTATGCAATGAGAGGCAATATAACACACTAAAAATGCAACAAATAAGTCTCAGTTGCATGAGTGAAATAAATGTATAATTATAATCAATACGTCAATGAATTTTATTTTAAATTAAATGAACTACCTAATAATATTATTAACACCATTGTAAACAATATAAAGTTTACATTACATCCATTTATGGCAAATCATATTTATAAGTCTGAATTCATAAAATAATACTCACAACACTCAGAATTTCTGCAATAAATTTCTGGTGAAAAAGTACCCAAAAGACTCAACAACCACTCCTCCATTCCTTTCCTTTGAAACCCAAGTAACACTGTAACAACCCTGGCTTATGCTCAAGCACTTATAGATCAATCCTCCTAGTCAGGGTTTAAGTTGCCCTGACCTTGAACTGGGCATAGTGTTCACTGGCAAGTCACTCTACTATCATGCCTAACTCCTGGTGCATTTATTGGTGAATATATGGTAGTCACTAGTTCAAAGATTGGCTGGTATGATGAAATCATTTCATCAGAAATGTTTAAAGGCAGAACTCCATGTACGTTTAGGTTTAAAACATCAATAGACTGTGTGACTGTGTATCAGGCTTGACAAGAGGCTATGTCAGTTTAACTTAGACAGAAAACCTTAACTAAAGTTATGTGTTTCATGCCCCCTTTTTATAAAAAAAAGGGGGTATATTGTTTTTGGCCTGTCTGTCATTCTGTCTGCCCAAAACTTTAACCTACCTTAAGGTTTGGTCATAACTTTTGCAATATTGATCATAGCAACTTGATATTTGGCATGCATGTGTATCTTACGGAGCTGCACATTTTGTGTGGTGAAAGGTCAAAGGTAAAAAAACAAGAGCACCGCCTTGCGGGTGCAGACCGCTCATCTATTTGTCAAAGTATGAATCNGCATCATCCTCTTATGCGTATATATACTCGTACCAAGTTTCAATGAATTCCGCCAAAGCACTTCCAAGATATGGCTCTGGACACAAACGTTCCGGACGGACGGACGGACAACGCCAAAACAATATCCCTCCGCCTTTGGCGGGGGATAATATCTTAGCTTAATATTTGAGAGCGTCAACAAGTTGGACTAAGTCTTTGTATGATAATTGTTTTTGCATTGTTGTTTAAAACATGATTTTGATAGAACGCATAATGCATGTCAAATTATTTCAATAATCAAGTGTATACAAATGCAAGCTTCCTTGCCTAAAGTTAAACTGTGAAAAATATGTCTATACTAGACATAACAACAGTCATTTAAAGATTCTTGTTTAAATTTAACTTTGTTGCAAAAATGACGATTGATGAAAATTCTAAGCATTTTGGTACTAACTATTAAAGAAAGTTCTGCTTAATAGCACTACCTAACATGCTTTTTGTTTTAACAATATTAATGAAGATATAGAAAATTATAACAATAGGTGCATACTTTTACAAATTTTAGTAAAATAATGAACTTTTAATGTATGTTTTTAGATTTAATTTTACCAATTAATTTAATTGAAGATTTATGCAATGAGAGGCAATATAACACACTAAAAATGCAACAAATAAGTCTCAGTTGCATGAGTGAAATAAATGTATAATTATAATCAATACGTCAATGAATTTTATTTTAAATTAAATGAACTACCTAATAATATTATTAACACCATTGTAAACAATATAAAGTTTACATTACATCCATTTATGGCAAATCATATTTATAAGTCTGAATTCATAAA
>VMBQ01013296.1:0-11540 GCA_007657795.1 Dreissena rostriformis
AAATTTTAAAGTCATGCGTATTTCCTTTTTTGCATGCGTATTTTACGCAAATACGCATCTTATCTGGACCTCTGAACACATGTGCTGGAGTTATCATGCTTGATTTAAAGGTGGTGGTTTCTAATTAAAACAAGCA
Organism: Dreissena rostriformis; assembly: GCA_007657795.1. NCBI lineage: Eukaryota > Metazoa > Mollusca > Bivalvia > Myida > Dreissenidae > Dreissena > Dreissena rostriformis. The sequence continues at coordinate 137 of VMBQ01013296.1, forward strand.
AAATTTGTTGAATTAACATCCCCCGCCAATTTCAAAATTTTGTTACAGACAGAATGACGGACGGACAGAATGACTGACAGACAATGCCAATTCTATATCCCTCCGCCTTTGGCAGGGGATAATTAAATGGTTTGGCCAGGACTTAAATAATTTTGAGTTATCATAAGTATTCGAATGGATGATTTTCGAGTTGTAGAAGTAAAATTGTATAAATTGGTATAAAATAATAAGAATCAGTAACCACTGGGGGCTGACGACGTCAAAGTGTAGTCCGTTTCTCTACGACATTGGGTATATGTTTTACTACAAAACATTGTGTAAATACACTACTTAATCAGGCGAGTTTCATCTTTTCTGGTATTTATGGACTAGAGAACGGAACATCCAGTAATGGTAGGTACTTATTTTCAATAACAAACTAATTACAAATGCGCGTATTTGCAACCGTTACATTGATTTTGAGCTAAAATCGAAATATATTGTTTTGAAGTAATGCATAAGGTGGTTTTTCTGTTAAAATAGCCAATCACAGTAACTTAACTTAAATGAAACTACATGTTACTTTGATACACTGTACTTTAAACATTTTAATGTACAAAACAGGTTACGAACATATATTTTAATCATTCAAATGCTTTGTTTGGAAGGAAATTACAAGTCGCTTTTAGTATGGGTTTTGCACAGAGTATGTATTGGTTGTGCAACGAACTACAAATATAATGTATAGGTTACTCAACGAAGTACTGTATCTGTACTTCGATGGCATGTGTATCGACACAATGTTTCGTAGTAAAACATATACCCGACGTCGTAGAGAAACGGACTACGCTTTGACATCGTCAGCCCCCAGTGGTAACATCCGTTTTGTTAAAGAGGGGCAGAACTAGCTCATAATATAACCTTCATTTTGATGAACATCATAAGAACATGTGCATGAAAGACATCCATATATAGTAATACTTATTACAAATTCAGAGAGAATTAAATGTTCAAAACAGAAACGATTTTTAAAGATATTTAATTTGATCAAACGGTCTGTTATATTATATGGATATCAAGTACTTTAACCCCTTCTTAACTTATGTTAGTTACAAGTAAATAAATCAATACAGTCTATATACCCATATGGTATGTACTGTTATAAGACTTACAGTACTTGATGACAGCCATGTTCACTGGTGCAGTGCATGTGCAGGTCTCCATGACAACCCCTGGAGCAAACATGTGCTACATGCTAAATTATAAGATTCAGAAACATTTACCTTACACTGACCTTCATGAATGCATATAGTTTTAAAACTGATTAAATCTTCGATGAATGCATTTAAAACATTAGTTTCACAGTGACTTTTATGCATGCATTACACAATAAATAAAATAAATAAAAACATATGAGCCTCGCTCTGTGAAAAGGGGGTTAAATGTAAGTGCGTAAAGTGTCGCAGTTCACACAGGCTAATCAGGGACAACACTTTCCACCCAAACTGGATTTTTCTTCAAGAAGAGTCTTCCTTTAAATGAAAAATACAATGAAAAACGGAAAATAATGTCCCTGATTAGCCTGTGCGGACTGCATTGATGCACCCTTTATGCACATGCATTAAACCCCCTGTTCACAGAGCCAGACTCATATGTATTTTTTTCAGATACGCACAATAACAAAATTCCATGGACACTAGAAAACTAAGAATGAAGACAGAAACCAAGTCAAATTAATGTTCAATTTAAGTACCAGTATAACAATTTACAATAAGTCAACTTATAAAGGTGTACTTCGAAATTTTTTCATGCCAAAGAGAATGTCAATTAGATATTCTTTATAAAATGTAATTAAAATAAACATTCAGGAGAAAATTGATCTGAATATCATTACAGTTCTAACATTAACTGATCTGAACATGCAATGCAGTCAGTATTTTTTTTGGTTCAAATTCGGGGCCGGTATTCGGCCCCATTCCCAATGGAAAAAGGTATATATTTTTCCCAAATGGGACCTAAAAATTCCCATTTGAAGGTTTCCAAAAAAATATAAAATAATTTTTAGATCTCAACATTTAGTTCCAATCCAGCTCTCTAAGTTGAACCTTAGTAAATATAATATTGAAAAATACTTTTTCCCCATTTTAGTCAAAACGTCGTGATTTTTCCCGTTTCAAAGGGACCAGGACCCATTCCCAAAATGGTGAAAAAAAAAACATACTGACAGTCTAAGCACTTTAATTTACATACCTTTACTCAAGACAGCAGAGTTGTTGATGTATGTATGGTCTGGGGGAGCCGAGTACACAATTGGAACAGGTGGAACAGGTCCTAGAAAGGGAAGAGGAAACCTAAACCTTACGCTGAAGGGCGGTCGTCCTTTAGTAGCTGGTACCGCTACAGCCGTAGGTTGTTGTTTGTGTTTCTTTGGTTTCTTTGTCACCACTTGTACCGCTAAACCTAAATGTAAGAAAACATGACTGGTCAAGTCACAATAGTAAGTAATGAGTTGCGTAACAAGNCAGTCCGCACAGGCTAATCAGGGACGACAATTTCCGCTCTTATGGAAATTTTCGTTTAAATTATGTCTCTTCTTAGAGAAAATCCAGATGCGGACTGCACGGGCTTATCTGGGACATCACTTTACGCACATGCATTATGCCCAGTTTTCTCAGAATGCCACTCATATAGGCAGCGATATCCAAACTGTTTTATATGGCCATATTAGGACAATTTATGTGATCATCAAATATGACCTATATAATGTGCTAAAACAAATTTAGAGTCGAGCTGAAATAATCTTTTTTTTCCAGAGCTCAAAATAAACAGGTAAGCTTTTATCATGGGCAGTAAAATCAAATAAAGATTCAATTTCTAGGCATTTAATCAATCAAAATGTTTCAGTATAAGCTTTCCATCACAGAACCATGTAAATTTAAACCACGAATGCATAGTAGACAAGTCTAGTGCAACAGCTCAGTGGTTAGCCAGTAAGTTTTGTCCCCTGTCTATCAAGCAGGCAAAGTTGAATAGATCATGTGTGTCAAATGGAGATTACCCCTGCGAAAATTTGTTCTAGAAATTGGAACGGTTCTGGAACTGTTCTAGAACATCAAGAACAGTTCTAGAATGTTCCATATTCGCGTTCTAGAACTTATGTTCTGGAATTGTTCCAGAAGTGTTTTCTAGAATAATTCCAGACATTTGTGGAACAAGGCTTAGTTCTGAAACTGTTCCAATAATATACAAGAACATTTTTAGAACATTTCTAGAACAAAATAAGTTCAAGAAATTTCTAAAAATGTTCTAAACTGTAGTTCTAGAACACATTTAGAACTCTTTAAGAACCAGTAAGTTCTACAAAAGTTCTAATGGGGAATAAGAACACATATAGAACAGGTCTAGAACCATTGCTGTTTTTACAAAGGAAGAATATTGTGTGCACAGGAAGTTGAAACGGGCAAGCTGAATGAAGACACATGGTTTATGTTATATTTGGAAATGTAAGTCTTTAATAAATTACCGGCTAAACTGATCAGCCATTGGTTCCATTTTAACTTCTTTGGCACTGTGTTCACCTATGTTTCCCAATTTTTGCTACATTGTATCACTTTTTCCTCTGCTTTATGAATGTTTTTGTCATCAACATAATCATAAGCATAACCAATCATTTCATACTCATTAACTGTTCGCCAACATGTCGATGAAGTGTCAGCAATTCAAATGATTTTATTACAATGTTGAATTTTATCTTTAAGTTCTTTCAGTAATTCAATGGCCCTGGACACATAATATTCCAAACACAAACACATCTCTTGTTCACATTGCATTTTCAGTTATTTGGTATTTCCAGTGTGTGCATCAAATTTTATTTCATATAACNCATTAGAGAAGTGACTGTATGTGTCAAAGTATCCAGTATATGCTTCATCATCTTATAAATCACCTTCATTAGAGAAGTGACTGTATGTGTCAAAGTATCCAGTATATGCTTCATCATCTTATAAATCACCTTCATTAGAGAAGTGACTGTATGTGTCAAAGTATCCAGTATATGCTTCATCATCTTATAAATCACCTTCATTAGAGAAGTGACTGTATGTGTCAAAGTATCCAGTATATGCTTCATCATCTTATAAATCACCTTCATTAGAGAAGTGACTGTATGTGTCAAAGTATCCAGTATATGCTTCATCATCTTATAAATCACCTTCATTAGAGAAGTGACTGTATGTGTCAAAGTATCCAGTATATGCTTCATCATCTTATAAATCACCTTCATTAGAGAAGTGACTGTATGTGTCAAAGTATCCAGTATATGCTTCATCATCTTATAAATCACCTTCATTAGAGAAGTGACTGTATGTGTCAAAGTATCCAGTATATGCTTCATCATCTTATAAATCACCTTCATTAGAGAAGTGACTGTATGTGTCAAAGTATCCAGTATATGCTTCATCATCTTATAAATCACCTTCATTAGAGAAGTGACTGTATGTGTCAAAGTATCCAGTATATGCTTCATCATCTTATAAATCACCTTCATTAGAGAAGTGACTGTATGTGTCAAAGTATCCAGTATATGCTTCATCATCTTATAAATCACCTTCATTAGAGAAGTGACTGTATGTGTCAAAGTATCCAGTATATGCTTCATCATCTTATAAATCACCTTCATTAGAGAAGTGACTGTATGTGTCAAAGTATCCAGTATATGCTTCATCATCTTATAAATCACCTTCATTAGAGAAGTGACTGTATGTGTCAAAGTATCCAGTATATGCTTCATCATCTTATAAATCACCTTCATTAGAGAAGTGACTGTATGTGTCAAAGTATCCAGTATATGCTTCATCATCTTATAAATCACCTTCATTAGAGAAGTGACTGTATGTGTCAAAGTATCCAGTATATGCTTCATCATCTTATAAATCACCTTCATTAGAGAAGTGACTGTATGTGTCAAAGTATCCAGTATATGCTTCATCATCTTATAAATCACCTTCATTAGAGAAGTGACTGTATGTGTCAAAGTATCCAGTATATGCTTCATCATCTTATAAATCACCTTCATTAGAGAAGTGACTGTATGTGTCAAAGTATCCAGTATATGCTTCATCATCTTATAAATCACCTTCATTAGAGAAGTGACTGTATGTGTCAAAGTATCCAGTATATGCTTCATCATCTTATAAATCACCTTCATTAGAGAAGTGACTGTATGTGTCAAAGTATCCAGTATATGCTTCATCATCTTATAAATCACCTTCATTAGAGAAGTGACTGTATGTGTCAAAGTATCCAGTATATGCTTCATCATCTTATAAATCACCTTCATTAGAGAAGTGACTGTATGTGTCAAAGTATCCAGTATATGCTTCATCATCTTATAAATCACCTTCATTAGAGAAGTGACTGTATGTGTCAAAGTATCCAGTATATGCTTCATCATCTTATAAATCACCTTCATTAGAGAAGTGACTGTATGTGTCAAAGTATCCAGTATATGCTTCATCATCTTATAAATCACCTTCATTAGAGAAGTGACTGTATGTGTCAAAGTATCCAGTATATGCTTCATCATCTTATAAATCACCTTCATTAGAGAAGTGACTGTATGTGTCAAAGTATCCAGTATATGCTTCATCATCTTATAAATCACCTTCATTAGAGAAGTGACTGTATGTGTCAAAGTATCCAGTATATGCTTCATCATCTTATAAATCACCTTCATTAGAGAAGTGACTGTATGTGTCAAAGTATCCAGTATATGCTTCATCATCTTATAAATCACCTTCATTAGAGAAGTGACTGTATGTGTCAAAGTATCCAGTATATGCTTCATCATCTTATAAATCACCTTCATTAGAGAAGTGACTGTATGTGTCAAAGTATCCAATATATGCTTCATCATCTTATAAATCACCTTCATTAGAGAAGTGACTGAATGTGTCAAAGTATCCAATATATGCTTCATCATCTTATAAATCACCTTCATTAGAGAAGTGACTGTATGGCAAAAGATTTGAACATACACCAAACAAGTGGCGTCATCTAACAGCACTCACACGCAAACTGATAAGCCCTACAGCCCGTGTTTGATGATAGTTATTCCACCTCATAGCAATTAATAATTTATTACATAGTTGGGCAATTGGATTTTTGATCATTTTCTATGAAAGCATAATGATTTAGGCTAGGGGATTAAATATTATAATACCCTGAAGACTTTAACAGTTTTTTTATAACACTTTTTCAAACACTTTTTATCACATCATTACCACAAGTATCGTTTTCAAGAATCAAGAACAACCTCAATGAATACAGTGTTAATTTAATAATGGACAGTTTACATTTCTGATTTTTCTTTTTTTTTTATTTGATTTTGTGCTAAGGTGCCCTCCATATAATGGACCAGAACATTAAGAACAACTTTGAATAAGATTAACCCAAGAATCATTTCTGTAAAGTGTTATTATAATCTGCCTATTGGTTCAGGAAAAGTCATAAGAAACAAGAGATGTGTTTGTCAGAAACACAATGCCCCCTGCTGGGCTGCTTTGATTTTTTTATTTTATTTTTCACCACTCAAAATGTGCAGCTCCATTAGATACACATGCATGCCAAATATCAAGTTGCTATCTTCAATATATCAAAAATTATGGCCAATGTTAAAGTTTTCGGACGGACAGACAGAGGGACAGTTCAACTGCTATATGCCACCCTACCGGGGGCATAATAAAAGTGTACGCATGAACTCACGCACGCAGTGCCTTATCAGCAACGTGGAGGCCCATAGGAAGTGACACTTTTGGGGCCCGCGCCCAAGGCCCCTTGTCGGCCTATTGCCTTCTAGAACGCCTGTGCCTGGTAGATTTCACTTGTTTTAATTAGCATGCCAGTACCAATTGAAAACACCACGGTTTTGCAAATAATAAATGATTGTAACTTGGTAAGAAAGTGACAAGCCTTTAATTGGAACATAACATTGATGCAAAAATAATTGGCTTTTTTAAGTCATTAGATTCCGCTTAGTAAGTAAACCAAAATTCTTTCATCACAGTCTCATGGAACCCCTAAGTCGCGGGGCCCATAGGCAGTTGCCTACATTGCCTTATGGGTAATCCGGGACTGCACGCACGGACTGACGGACAAAAAGGTATCCTAAAAGCTCCCCTGGAGCACTATGTGCTCAGGTGAGCTAATTACTAGATTGTTTACTTTTGCAGGTACTCTCTAATTGGTTTCTTGTTATATTTACAACCCTCAATTTTAGATTGTGTGTGTATTTTATTCAATTTTAGTTGTTAACTACATTAACCTTTAGCATTAAAACATATTTGGTTCTCAAAGTTTAACTCTTGGCATATATGTATAGGACTGGTAGATGAATGGATCATTAATCATACTAATAATCCAATTCAACATTTTATACAAAGCATTCTTTAAACATTTTAAACCAAACCATACTGTAAATAGCTTTACATGTTTATGTAACTTGCAAATAAACCCATCCTATTGGTAATATGATATGTGAACCTGCAACAGCTGAAGTAGAATACATACACAATCGCATGACAGGATGTCACCTGACTTGGGTTTTGGAGATTGAATTTCAATGTTTGAGCCAACAAAAAAGAGGTTCTCAATATTGGCAAAATGGCTTCCAACATGGAAAGTTCAATTGATAGAGGATGTGACTTTATTTTTTACTTTTCTTGTTTTCGCTGTCAAGAAACTGACAGATACACAGAGGCTGAATTTTACTGCGAGGAATGTTCTAAATTGTACTGTAGCAAATGTGTGGAGTATCATAATATTCTTTTCATGAAGCATGCCGTTTTAGGCAAGAAACAAATCAGCCAGTGGCCTGAGACTGATGTGGGTGACCTAGAGAAATGTCAGGAGCACAGGAAAGAAAAACTGACAGTATTCTGTGAGGACCACAGTCAGCTGATATGTCAAGTCTGTCATGTCCACAATCATCAGTAAGTACAATTGACTCTTTATGAAAATCTTTTTTTCACATGTCTAAAACCAACTTTTGACTTTAATACAGAAAATAAACACATTTATTTTTTGATTTTGTGAAATGAATTATGTCAATAAACAGTGAACAAGAGGGCCATGATGGCCCTTAAGAGCTAACCAGAGTTCACTGACCCCAATTGTTGAAGACTTGATCTGATAGAAGGTATGGACTTAGTAAGAGAACAATAGGATAGACCTTAATGAACAAGACCTGTGTCCATAGGGCAATAATGCCTCCACATTCCACTTTTGTCCCAAAATCGTTCATGTCAAACACAAGCTGTTAATGGCCAAATTTGACTTTTGATCTCTAAGTGTTACCTTGAGGTAATGAGACAGGTGATAAATGCAACACTCAGTCTTCTCATGGAAGTAATTTGTGGGAAGTTGTCTTTAAATTGAATACAGAATAACACAAATTCAGGCCGGATAAGCTGTTTAATGACCAAATTTGACTTTAAACGCCTATGTGTAACCATGACCTTTGAGGAAGGGAGGCGATTGTTACACGCAGCATCTTGTCTTATGATGGTTAATTTTGTCCCTAGTTATTTCAAACTTCTCTTCATAGGGCAGTTATGGCTGAGACAGGAATTGTCAAGATGTTTAATTGCCAATTTTGACCTTTAACTTCTAAAGGGGACCTTGAACTTTAAGCTAGGGGGAAGAGTGTTACAGGCGTTGGTGGACATTTTTGCAAAGTTATCTCAAAATCCATCAATGTATGGCAAAGTTATGACTGACACAGAAAATTTCCCACAGACAGACATTGTGACTTCATGACCACTTTGATTTGACCTAGTTTTGGGTAACACGTGACCCAGATTCCAACTTGGACTAGATACTGTCTAGATGAAAATACTGATCAAGTTTCATCAAGATTGGGTGAAAAATGAGGACTATAGAGAGGCAATGAGATAAAAGTTGAGGACCAACACCACGCAATGATTTACACAGGACATAGGGTGTTCACAACAGCTCCCTTGAGTGTACTTTATCAATTATTATCGGTATTTCACTGTAACATTTTCCTTGTTCCAGAATTAATACAGTAAATGTATAAAGGATCGTCATCCATGCAGGAATCAAAATTTGTAAAAATTGAAGCACATGTGACCTTGATCTATAACCCGTTGACCTCAAAATCAATAGGCATCTTTTCTTCTCTCAAGTAACAAGTATAGCAATATAGATGATCATTGGTGAAATAGTTCTCTAGATATAATGCAGACACCAATTTATTTATAGAAGCTCATGTGACTTTTACCTTTTACCTTGTGACCTCATAATCAATGTGTCTTCTTTTCCACCCATTTAACCACTATACCAATTTGCTTGCTTGTAGGTCAAGGTGATCTCAAAATAAATATTCATGATGTAAACTCAAGTGGTTTTAATTTTGCAGAAAATGCAGTCATGTGGTTTTAATAGCTGACAAAGTTAAAGACCTCCATCAAAAAGGAGACTTCAAGCAGTTGTCAGCAAATTTTGATACACAACACCGGCAGTTAATACAAAAGAAAGATGACTATGAGGAAAATATGAAGTCTCTTGAGAAATCTTATAAGAAGATTCTTGAAGAAATCAATGCCTTACGAAAGAAAATTAATGATTCCTTGGATCAACTGGAGAAGAATACCAAGAAGGAGTTGGACTCATTACTGGCCACCATGAGGACATCAATTCGAACTGACATAGAAAACTGCACTGAGTCCATCAAAAATATTACATGCTTAAAAGAAGATTGGCTAAGGAGAAAAGACAAAAGCGAAGCACTGAGCTTTATCAAGTTTAGAAAATGCCTTGCCCATTCTCTCAAGGTAGAAGCAGTTTTACAACAAATAACAACAAACAATGAGAGGACACTATCCTTTAATCCAGATACAACCATCCAAAACACTGTGTCTACTCTCTCCGGATTAGGACAAATACGGAACACAGCGAAACAATCACATCTGGCTAAAAGGACAACAGAGAACACAGTCCCCCAACAGAATAAATCTACAGCATCCAGCCAGTATGATGCTGGAAATGAAAAAAGTGATGTGACCAAGTCAGGCCAGGTGTTTGATCCAGTATCAAGTTCATCACAACAGCTGGTCCTGCAGGGTTATCAACAAAGGGAAGTAAGCAGGACTGATCAAGTAATAAAAGTGAAGCAGGGTGGTAAGAAGTATAGTGTTAAGATTAAGGGTGATAAAAAAACATGCGATATAACAGGTATCTGTGAGACAGCTACTGGAGAACTTCTCATCACAGACTATATGAACTGTAAATTGAAGCTCCTGGATCAGCACTTCAGGGTGGTGGCCCACCTTGACATGCCTGGTCTCAGAGAGTTCATGTGCAGCATTGACTCCAGTCTCGTGGCTGTTACTGCCTATAATAAAGAGCTGCACTTCATTAGAGTGACTAATGGTCAGTTGATAAAGGACAGGATACTGAAGCTCCAACATGAATGCATTGGTATTGCCCATGAGCATGGTAACCTGTACATTACTGATGGTAAAGCTCTGTATCACTATACTGTGGATGGAAGACTGGTGAGCAAGATGTATGAGAATACATCACCATCAGTATTTAACACAGGTAATAATTATCACAAGCTTTATTCTAATTTTCAAAACTTGAAAGACCCATGCTCCTACTGTCATTTAAAGAAAGAAGTAATACGTTTCATATACCAGTTATCTTATCAAAATATATGTTTTGTAAATAATGAGCTGAACATATTGAACACATGTCTAAACATGTTGAACCAATGTCCAAAATGTAGTTTTTATGCAAATTCACAAATACAGAATGATGAATTAAAAATCAAGAAAGTACTTTTATCATAATAAGTTAACAATTATATATTGAACTTGGACAATAAATTGAATAATGCATTTGATAATTATTCCCATACTTCAACACTTAACAAATGTATCAAAATAATAAAGCACAATATATCACATCAACAATACAACTGGTTTTTATAGTTGACAAAAACTGTACTTTATGTCAACAATGTTATTGTATGTATATTCAGGTTCATGAATTTTGTTAAGTGTTTTATATATGTATTACATACTACACACAAGCTGGACTTTCCTTTATAATAATAACGTTAGACTTACTTATGTTTATATCATGATCTTTATTTCCATATAATAACAACATCTCATCATTACTATCTTCCATACCACAGTTGACTCCTGTGCAGTGAGTCCAGATGGAGACAGGATATATGTGACCAACAAGAACAGTAAACAGCTGGTCACACTGTCCAGGGATGGCACAGTGATCTCCACCCTGATTGTACCTGACCTGAACCCAACAGTACCACCTGGCCTACATGTGACAGATTTAGGACAAGTTCTGGTGTGTGGATACTTCTCGGATACAATCGTCC
>VMBQ01013297.1:0-18742 GCA_007657795.1 Dreissena rostriformis
TATATAATCTCTGCGGTATATAGTTACAAGTACTCGTGTCTATTACAACTACTGTACCCCTCGTTGAGAAAGTCGTCTACTATTAAAATATCATACAACATCATTTTCAATCAATTTGAAAAAAAGTAATATAAACAGGTCCTGTAAGGGTGGTCTTGCGGGCCTTGTCGGCAAGGTCGACAGTCCCTATAGCGGATATAATGCCGTTTGGAACGGTATCGATTGAGACGAACGAAAGCGTTCCTATATATATGGGAGAAAAACAGTTTTCTTTTTCTCTCGCGACGTGCCTTGTCTCCCGGGCAGTAGCTGATTGTCGCGGCCGGTGTTCGAGAGCAGGGACATCGGGCACTTGTAGAGTACGAGCCAGACCCAGGCCTCCCAGCGGGGGCGACCAGCCTGAGGAACCACTTCGCAAAGGCAAGTTGCTCGGCCGCCGAAGGGACTCGCAGTTGATCCGGTCGCATACAAAACCGGCCAGTGGGAAGAAACCACAGGCTTGCCCTCGGCGGTGCGAACGGGGCTACAACTAGTTGGCCCCGAGATGCTCAGTCGGACATGGCTTCAGTGCCTTCGATACGGAGAGCCATGACGTGTCCTGCCAGCTCGGCGCGGTCATTCAACCGAAGCCGTGCGGTGACCAGTCGAAGGTACGAAGGAGCTCGCGTAGCGGTTGCGGAAAATGGGACGCCTTCCGCATGGCGGAGCTCCCCCAATGGGTGGTGGAGTCGGTCAGCCGGCCGGCTACCCGCGCGTTCCCTCGGCGGCCGCGGCCAGGCTCAAGCGCGAACACACATTCGCATTAAAGGCGACTCTTATGGGCGATAATACACATTTATATTTAAGTTTCATTCTACCCCATTCATGTTACCAAGAAACAGCTCCCGACAAAACGGACGGAGGGACGAACGGCGGACGGATGGACAGCGCCAAAACAATGTCCCTCCGCCTTCGGCAGGGAAAACAATTTTTAAATAGATATGTAGATACATGTAGATGGAAACATATAATTAAAGGTTACATCTTAAAGTAAAATTATACACAGAACATAGTAAGTTATGAAATACGAATCCAGACGAAAGTGCTGAAATGTTTCCCTTGTTAAGTATATTATCAACTTTACTTTTTGAAATAAGGAACAACGTATTATGTCTAAAGGGGCGCAACTTCTGCCATACCATACAATTTCCGTTATACGACGTTAATTTCCGTAGTCTTCCGTAGCATTTCGGTCAGACTGTCAACTGACATCATTGTATCATGCATGATTGTATGTTGCTTTGTGCTTGGATGAAACTCACATCTTATGATGAAACTAATGTATTCAACGCATCAATGTGTGATTCCATTATGCACTGCGCCTATTCCATAGTCTATCTGCACAAACCAACGTACACATACCAAGCATGCAATTTACGAACAAGAATGTTACATATATACGCCTGAATGATACCATTAATTCGAATATATTCATACGGCAAGGTCTAGACAATATCTGGCAGTTAAAGTTTGGTAATGTATTTATTAACCTAACACCATCATTTAACGACTTCAACACAGTCAGTGGTTCGTTCAACAATACGACCTATTTATCTGTGCCGAATCACGAGGAAGTAGAAAACTACATTCGTGTTGAAGTTGAAACGTTGATCATGTTGTCTGAAGTGCATACGATACGATCACCATCTCTCATCATAACTAAGTCATATTTCTGCGATCAGGTTGATTTCTTCGACGGGGAAAACGTATATTTCGAATACTCAGTTTATTTGAAAAGTGTAAATATAACACTCGGAAATGGCAAATTTCGGCGACTACAAAAAGGCGACGGCAATTACATAATCCGAGTGTGTTATGGGGAAATAGGACACAAATGGATGTACAAAAGCATAGCACATCGTGCCAGCGCAATCATATTTAATGCCTGGGCATTTTGTGCTGTTGTGCCTTTTGGAGCCGCATTATAGGTGTTAAATAGGTTATGACAAAATCGTCACAATGTCAATATACTGCCATTTGGTTGCATATTTATCCGTTTAACATAAGCTATTTAATCCTGTTAGTTTACATTTACAGTTATATCATCCAAAATACATTACGCGCTGTATCTTCTTTATTGAAGGATAGTGTATACGACGCATACATTCAAATAACGGGAAAGTTTTATGCTTTATACGTTCCATGTTGACAGATGAATCTTTGAACATTATTCAAAGCCACATGCACAACAACTAAACCATAAAAAGAAAATAATTTGCAATCAACATTCAACATTCGACGAAACAATTTTAAGTTGAACATATTACCATCGGTAATTGTGGTGATTTCGTGAAATGACGATGTGACATGTGTCACACAATTAAACTAATATATATTGTGTTTAGTTTTTTTTAACGCCAGACAATCCGTGCAACACTCTGTTTCAACATTTCGAGATATAAAAGGAAAACAATTTCTTAGTTTTCAGATATTTTATTTTAAAATGAACATTAGAACTATTCAATACAACTTAAAGCCGGCCGAGTTGATGTTGGTATATTTTCCCATTTTTGTTACGTGTCGCAAAAAAGTGATTATGAGTCAAAATGTGATGGTATTTATGTCAGAAGTGGAATCGGATAAAGTGGCGAGTCACACACGTTGAAAGTGTAAATTATGACGTAACCATGATCATCATCAATTACATCCGACATCCTCCCCATCTATCTTCTAAACATCATCAGCACCATGTGCGGAAAATAAGTAACAGAATGCAGCGATTTCGTATCAGTCTGACTGCACTTTAGATGATATGTTATTTAATATTATATGAAATTGAACTAAATTATACTCACATCATCGGTTCATTAATTTCGATAGCCATTATTAGAACGTGTGCATTCATAATACGCGTTTAGGTCGTATCCATTACATAACAACAAGGACATATAATGTATGCCTTCATGTTATACATAGTATTCATTACATATGAACATCAACAATACAAAGTAATTCAGTGTTTGTTGGCGGATTGTTCTACATATTGTTTCCTTGAGCAATTCCCTTGGCAAGCATAGGTCCATTCCGAATAAGGTACGTGATGGGCCAAACGAAATATTCAACGTATGGCCCGCGGCTTGTATAGTCCTTAAATACGTCTCTGTCAAAATCAAGTGTTTTTGTGGGCTTCACGTCTGTTTCCATTTCTTCCGCTGCTTGCTCTGGCGCTTGATTGTAAATGGTCACTTCAGTCTGGGTTTGGTCCTGTGTCCACATACGCGATTGCCAGCCCGGGCATTCAATAACCACTGGTGGGTCATTGGCATTCATGAGCAGACATAACCGTACGCATTCCCTTATATATTCCTGGATCGCATAGTTGTTGGCAAACGATGGGTATTCTTTGTAATACCTTGATAGATGAGTCGTAAATTTCTAAAATATAGGCAAATAAATAGGTAGGTTTTACAATATTTTAACTTAAAATGGTACTTTTATTGTTTAAGGATTGATTTAATTTGTTATGTGTTTCATAACAAACCACAAACCTAATGTAAGGAAACATGTATAAAATAACAACAACACACACTACACGTTGAGTAAAGGGTTGGTAGACAATCACTTTTTGACACTAATTAGCAGAATCAAGCTAAATTTGGTTTACCAGTTCCGTTTCGGAAATGTGATGGAGAACCTTCTTTTTTCGTGCATCTTTCAAACTCTTCCCTGTTACAGTATCACCCTAAATTACAAACAATTATTAGGATTAAATGAGATTAATAACTCCTTTATCAGAACATATATACTTTTGGAATGATCACATTTTTTATGTATAATAGTTTTATCTATTGCCCGCATTTCATTATTTTGAAAAAAAAAAACCAAAGCAAAATATCTTCATAGTTCGAAACGATCATATGGCGATTTCATTTAAATATATTGAATAAGATAAAACAGTTACAATGTGGATGCTTGAATCCTTTTGTCGTATGTAAATACAAATTATTTTAGTCTATGGAATTTTACTACCTTGGTCTCTAACATACTGAATTTGTTGATACACTAGCTAGATACGTCGTTTTCCATTTAAATTTGTATTTACCTCCGTAAGATAGTGTTTTTGAACGTAGCTCCAAGACTCAGTGAGTTCTCTTTCGCAAAATACGTATGCTTCCTGAAATATTGGAAAATAAGTCACATAGTCATTGACATGAAAGTTTATTATAACTTATTGCAAATAAACGTTGTACATTATTGAAACATTCGAATATCACATGCGTAAATAAATCATTATTTAAGTTAAAGTGTAGTCAATATATGTAGCCGTACATAAATAGTAGATAGTAGGTACATCAGATAACAAACGACTGTTTAATTGGTATGAAATTCAGTTATGCGCCTTTACTGTTAAATCAATTATACACGCCTCAACAATGGTCGCTTTCATGTTGATTGTGAATTAAGTTATAGGCTAATCAGATGATAGTCAAATTCACTGAAGTGATAATTAATTCATATGTTCGACATGTGAGCTTATTGTATGCATGTATTATCAATACTTTTCATTCAGTATTCCTTATTGAGTACTCATATTTATCAGACCATATTGATAAACTTATATGCGACTTAAACGTTGACTCAAATTGAGAACGGTATTGTTACGCATGTTTGAAGCAACGTTACTGGGTTAAAGGGCACATTTGACAAGATAGACAATATTAACTGATTACCATGATTATATCTAAGAGGAAGGTAATTCCCTGCCTTTCCGTATATTTTTGTTCCAGCGCGGAGAAAGCATCCGTCCACTGGTTGTCATAGAGTTCGTTGAAAAGCTCTCCAAGTTTGGTCGGTCTGAAGGTGTCACTGAGGTCGGCGATATTAGGATTGTTGTCTCTCAGTTTGGATGACATCAGTTTGCTAAGTCTTAAATTACGAAACTAAGACATTTGCATTCATCGTGCATTGAACTATTTTTTTCAAATGATACGATTATGCTGTTTTTAAAGTCATTTCGGCACTAAATCATTTGTATGGTTTTATTAACAAGTATATTATAATAAAGTTGAAGTGATCAAGTTAAATTCAAGTTGAACCAGCCCAGCTGGGAGGAATCGGATTTTCATCAGAAAATGGTCCATTATTATGGCAAGTGATGACTTGTCTAGCAATGATCAGTATACTATGTTATGATCTAGAATTAGGGTAGCCTTATCTAACAAAAGCACGGTAAATTGTATATTAATATAAGAACATCACAACTAAATCAATATAAATAAACGTTAATACAACATTTAATACAATAATACATAAAGATACCTGTTTAAGGCATCTTGTTTTTCAGATTCCAACAGCTGTTTTTCTTGACGAAGTCTATCGATTTGTAACTTTGCGTTTTGCAGTAATAGTTCCAAATTTTCCGGAGTTTCGTCGCTGATTTTCGTTCTGTTAGTTGCTTCTTGGGGACATGTCTTGTTGACATTTCTTGTAGAATACCGACAACTATGATTCAGATATTAAAAACTTAGCCGACATGAAGACATACGTAGTAAATATAGTAATGAATATAACGAGCATACAATTCACACACTAATTCAGATGTATGAAACATACATCTGTTGTATGTTTTAAACGAAAAGCATTGAACATAAACACAATAGTATTACTTTTTGTTTTATGACTATGATAAGTTTCATTTGTAGATGTGTTTATACTCATTGTAACACTTTGAAAAACATAAACTTTGACGTAAAGGTGCGTGCGTACCACAATGTACACAGGATTCTAATGAACAACAAATTGGCGATGAAACCACAAAGGGCGCGAACGTACCACAATCCGGTGATGAAACGATACAGGGTTGTAGATAACGTAAATAGGATATCAAAATCCATATCTGTAAAATAGAATGCAAGCAAAAGATAACAACTTAATACATGGTATGTGTTATCATAAACATCCCAGTGTGTGTATACACAAAACAATAATCGTCATATGTTTAAATACGAAAACAAACTTTAGAGTCGTTATGTCCACAACGTAATATATTGACAAAATAAGTAGATTGTGAACAATGTAATTCACATATTACGTTTAGGAAAACCCCCAGAAAATACATGACTACTGAAAGCCCCTGTAATTGTGCGTTAAACACGCTATTATCAGTTTAAATACAATGGTCATACATAGTTTCATGAAATAGCTGGTTAGTATAAGCAACTATCAAGTAACTACAAATACAAAAATTACCATACCTTCTGGATTGTCTCAATGGACAGATGAGCCTCGAGCGGTTTCTAATGAAATAAAATATTAAACAGAAAATAGTCGCACATGAGAATTGCACTGTGTTATCGGCCACAATATACAATCTCACGATAAATGTGAACATTCGTTATCGACTAAGTCCTAGTTAACCAAGGCATTTGGCGTGTCACACACTTGTTTTTATCTCATTCAAATGATATGGTAATGGCTTTATTTTGTCGCGATAGGTATTTGAAACCTAAAATCCAAACATTACCACTTAATAGTGCATACGTTTAGAAATACAGTTAATGTTTTGAACCTTTCATAAAAAAAATATCATATGTACTTTAAATAAAATCTTCACAAAATTGCGCTAAGAAAGATGACCTGTTTGATCGAATTGTTATGCAGAACGAATTTAAAACCAAAAGAACACGATACACCTGCATTAGGAGACACACGATTAGACGTTACCGCTTTAAGCAATATAGCAATATGATATACATACAAACGAAACACGAACATTCTTTGTGAAAACAAAATTGTAGAAGATATTTTGTACCACATTTCAATTATTTCAAAGTTATTTTAAGAAATTCATCGAACGTAAACCATTGTCGTGTTTTGTTTGTTGTGATGGTGTTCGTGATTTTGCCTGCAATACAAAATACAACATTTAAATAATCATATTTTAATTAACTGCATTAACATACTTTTGGGGAAAATACATTGGATATAACTATAATAAACCTAGCGAATCGTTACTTTCGGATGTGTAATATTTAATAAAATGTTACCACTGTAGCTATATGTTCATATATTACTTAAATGGCGGAGTTTTGTTTTCATCCAGGTAAGTTGCACGATTTTAATTTAACCTAAAATGGCTAGTTATGGCTTCAAAGATAACCGATTGAATTTACTTATGATATATATCTGTTCCGTACGTTATGTCTCGAACATAACGGCATATGTTTTGCCTCGCCTTCATGGAACGTTCCTATGTCAGGAAATGCCACCATTCGAATGAATGTCGTTTATATCTGAAAATAATTTACGTGATATTATGCCTCCATAACCTTACCTTGAAAAAATCCTTTCGTTACGGCATTAAAAAGTTTCCTTTTTATTTCATATCTTTACAAATGCCATGCATTTATTTTAACTGCATTACTTCAATGAATTAAGTTTAAAAAAAGGCAGATTTCGTTTAAATGTTCATGCCCTGAATTCGTTTCAACTAAATGTTTTTCATGAAACATTTGTCCAGTGGATGTTTTCAATATTGCGAGGTATTAAACACAAAGCACGTTTTTTCTGCAAGTGTTTTATACTCTAAAACAAACAGATACTAGTGTTATGGTGTGCATTTTTGTTGTCACAACGAACTACTTGTGATCATGAATGTGTTTGCAGTACAACGAACTCGAGTGAGATACTAGGCGGTTTTAACACTATAGTTTATTACATTTAATATTGAATTGCAAGCTTTGGAGCTACTTTTCATTTTGAATGTCGTGCATTGTGAATATAACTGGGGCATGCGTAAAGTCCGACATAACATTTAACCTGTTTGAACCCTTAAAATGTGCATTAGACTATGAAACCTGTTACACCGGTTTATGTAAGGTAATATACTGTTTCCGTATTGTACTGTATTCTATAGACATACGGGCAGTTGACTCAGGTATGATATCGCAATAGGTGTATTATAGAGAATACCAGGTAACCGATATCTAGTTTTGTAATTGGCAGGCAATTCAAGCCTCGCCGTTATTTTATTCTTGCATTGCTTAATATATTACAAAACGATCAGACAGTAACCTTTTTTTCTGTTCACACATTTCAA
The DNA here is from genome assembly GCA_007657795.1 of Dreissena rostriformis. Classification (NCBI taxonomy): domain Eukaryota; kingdom Metazoa; phylum Mollusca; class Bivalvia; order Myida; family Dreissenidae; genus Dreissena; species Dreissena rostriformis. Next base: position 8,078 of record VMBQ01013297.1, read on the forward strand.
NCATCTGGAGACAAAACAGACATCACAAGAATATAGTGCACCATGAATGGTTACTATCCACAAACACAATTTTTTTAAGCAAAAGAAAAGCAAACGTTGAGCCAAGTATGCGTTTTATTATTAGTTACACGGCTTTTGAGTGATACCGTTCGAGGTGAATAAGAAGCCGTGTAACGATTTCATCTTACCGAGTACTCTTCGTTCTCCGTCATCAACGTTATATCCGGAGAAAAGTTCGCTATTCTATATAACGTCGTCTTGTTTACATCATTGACGTCATTTAACGTTAATAACCTTATAATATTAGCTGCGTCATGCGAAATCGGGTCGTGTGCCATATGCGACCAGCACAGCTCCAAACCTGGAGCTTCCCTGTCTGTAATGAGACCCCGAAAACTTGCGTGACTTTAAAGCGGACAGGGTAGCCCACGACCAGTCTGCGAAATTGAGCAGGCTGGTCTGGAGCTAAGCAGGCCGCGTATGGCATGGGACCCATTTTCGCATGACGCGGCTCATACGGAAAGCTTCCCATCTAATATGGAAGAATACACAGTCAGCGCGTGAACTGGCTTAGCCAATGAAAAAAAACGAGTGTTCTGTACGAGCTAAGATAATGAATAAACTGACAGCACTTTATCGTATAAATTCCGAACTATTTATTAAACATTAAGACGCGTATTTTCATATCATTTGAATTAAATGTGAACGTGTTATGTTTACATACAAATTATATCTAACAACCGTTGCTTCTGTTGTAACACGTTGTTTTTATGGGGATTTTTCAAAAAAAAATATTGGTGGTAAAACCTCTGAATACGACATAAAATTATCTCAGTAGACTACATTCAATATCGACTTAAATAATTATGTACAACTTAACTTATATACTCGTTTAAAAAGCTGTATCTTACTTTTTTTTTAACTTTATTGTTTTAATACTTAAAACTAGCTGTCATTTTAAATAGACTTGTTCACACATTTTAGCATTTCTTGAAGTAATTTATTCACTGCTTTCAATTGATTAATGCAAACATCGGTACAAATGAGCTCCTGTTCAATACAGGAATATAATTTAAGAAAGAAAAAAGTGTATCCCCACCTGGGCTCTAGCTACTTACCTTTGGATATAAAAAGTTATCGCCTCAATTAACCCATTTATGCCTAGCGTCTACAAAAAAGGCCTAGGCAAACATCGTAGACCCTGATGAGACGCCGCATGATGCGGCGTCTCATCTGGGTCTACGCTGTTTGCTTAAAGGAATTTCCGTGAGAAATATTCTAAAAATAGAAATAAATATACCAGACATCCCTAATTTTGGAAATAAATTGATCCAATTTAGAAGGATGGGAGAGTCCACTAGGCATAAATGGGTTAATCGGCCATCTTAAAAATATTTAAGCATTCTTAACTTTATATATAAGAAATCCACGTATTGTCGCAAACTATAAAAAAAAAACAGAAGTACTTTATTTTGTTCAATCGTTTCGCGTTTGTTACGTTTTACTATGTTATCAATTTCTACTTGTGATTATTCATACACGAAAATGTGTTCAATATGGCCTTCTCTAATGTACTGTAGTTTTGAAATTTTCAATCCGTGACAATAAGTTGGAAAATTGTCATTTCGACACTCTGTGAACAAGTCCCTTTAATAATAACATTCATTGATAAACGTAATATAGTGAACGTATAGTGACCAGCATTAGAAGGTCAGTCGAGATGCTCCCCGTAGTTCGTATTCGTCTTCCAAAAGAATACAAACTGCACGCTATGTAACATATTCCTTGCATAATTTATTCGGGATATATATATATTACTTATAAAATAAACTGTTTTGTTTATATTGACACTACTGATGAAGGCTATGGCCGAAACATGTTTAGTATTTAATACATGGCAATAAACAAAAGTAACGTGTTTGTACGGTATATTTTATTTAATGGATATACATAACACCATTCGTGATCGATATTTCAAGAAAACTCAACGAATTAAATATAATAATAATTCATACCTTAATTTAAGTATCCCTCTCTGAGGCACGTTCGTATATTTTCCATTCAATTATATTAAGATCGTATTTGTTGATTACTGCGCATGATGTCTCGCGTAAATTCAAACAAGCCCGGAGGGCTCCGATGAATTTTACCACTTCCGCCTTCTTGACACGCGCCACTTTGACTAGCTTTTCGGTTGTCAGCTCGAACCGAATACAGAGCAAATAGTTGAGAAAACAGTACATCCACTAAAATATAAAAGGAAAATGTGTTTTCTGCTTCAAAGAAATTGACATCCATCTATTTTAGATCGATTGGCTTATATAAGGCTTATTGAGAAACTATTGAGTCCGTTTTCTAAGAAAAAACCAATACTTGGTGTTTGGATAAATCTTGAAAACGCTCAAAGAGTTGATCGAACGTGGGACCTTTACATTGAAAGGTATCCTAGTTGCTGACTTAAGTCTGTCTAAGAAAAAAAGAGAGAATAATTCGCAATTCGCACACACGCATGAAATGCAGATAGTCTGAATTTTTGGATTTGCAATGTCTCTTTTGAAAAGAGAACAAAATTGTCTAACTAATGTTTGTCTGTGTATAACACTTTTAATGTCTCCGTCAATAGGTATGAAACTGGTTGGGGGGTGTCCCGTTCATACCTTATAAAGTCTGTGTTAGAAGCATAACATGTCATGGTTATCCCTATACACGAATGAAAGGACGCATTAATATGTAAAAGACCATTCATATTAATTTAAAGAGACCTGTTCACAGTTTGATAAAGTGACAAAATTGAAAAAAAAATCAAATTTGCAAATGTTCGTTGTAGTGATGTTGTTTTGCAAGGAAACCGTAATACTGAACATTTATCATGCTCTATTATATTCATTATATGCATCTTTTGACGATCTGAAAATCTGAAAATTATAAAGCGCCACAAACGCGAAACGATTGAATAATTTGGCGAGTTCTGTTGTTATCGTTATATTTCGTGAAATTACGAGGATATTTTATATAAAGCATAAAATACACCACGCAGTTAAGCAGTACGGATGGCCGATTGGTTCACGCGTTAGATTTTTTACTTCTCAGGTCATTGGTTCAAGCCCTGGTGTGGATTCCGTTTTACTTTCTTTAGTTTTATTCTTGTTTTACAACGAAGCTGTTTAGTTCCGATGTTTACATTGAGCAATTTAAAGCATTTAATGATAAACTTCGAAACAAGCCACAATCTTTCAACAAGTCCCTTTAAAAGAATAAACAAAAAAGGAAAAAAAGAAGAATATACGAGAACTATTTGCTATATAAGTAAATATTACCAGAGATCTAAACACTAATATTAATCGATCATAAATATGACATTTTCGATCACGGGCAATCCCACTTCATGAACATGTATGTAGTCCGATGACACAGCAATTTTAAAGTCATTTTCATAACACCTCAAAATCGCGCATAGCGGGGAGATCTATACAATAAACTAATTTTATGAGGATTTCATAGGTGTGTATGATTTGTGATTGGTACCTCCTATCACGGCAAACCTGATGGTATTACTTCTTTATGTTAACAGTATATTTAAAGTAAATTAACAACGGATGCAATTTTATCGCGACATCTTAAACGGATCATGGACGTTTCATCAAACTACATGTACATATGCGTTATACTTATTTTGTATCAGCGGGGAGTGGAGGGGGAGTGGCAGTTTCGCCACACTGATATGTAGTAGTATACGCGATATGAACTCTGAATATCACCATTTGAATGACTAATGTTATGTTAATGTTTAATAAATATCATATTAAATAATATTAAAATGGGTTTATTTTGCGTGTGATAAAATGAGTTTAATAATAATATGTTCATCATGGTAAACACAATGGAAATGAAGTGATGTTTGTTTTGTAAATTGTTTGTCATATTAAACTTAAACTAGCATAATTAAATTTAATAAACATGAAGCCTTGTATGCATAGTATACATATGTTATATAATTAAATATATTTGAGTCTCGCTCTGTGAAAAAGGGGTTTATACACGTGTTTAAAGTGTCGTCTCAGATTAGCCTGTGAAGTCCGCAAAGGCTAATCAGGGACGAAACTTTCCGCTTTAATGGTATTTTTCGTTTAAAGGATGTCTCTTCTTAGCGAAAATCCTGCCAAGCGGAAAGTGTCGCCCCTGATTATCATGTGCAGACTGCACAAGCTAATCTGGGACGACACTTTACGCACATGCATTTAACACCCTTTTTCAGAGCGCGTCTCATTTGTATAAGAATCGGAAATCATGAACAATAAAATAATGTATAATTTAAAGATGAATTACAAATAGTGTTACTAGCCATAACTTTTTGCATGATTTTATAGAAACAAAATAAAGAAAATTCGTATAAAGAATTCACCAAAATAACGGTTAAACTGAATGGGAATGCTTTGCTTGATTATGCATACGATAAATTAGCGCCTTTGTAAACAATCAAATATCGAAACGAGTCTTTAAATATATATTCATACACAACTCCATTATCTTAAAAAGTTAGCATGGTTTCTACGGCGGTGTGTTCCACTGGAATCAGCGGGTGCCGCAAGAGGGTCTTGCAACATCATATTATGTTGTGTAACTTTGTGTCACTATTATTATCAATACATGTTAATGTGATGCATATGTTGAGGAGGTTACATCGTGTAAAAATTAAATTATTACCTGTATTATACATAAACACTCATTATTGTTTACACCACATACATGAATAAAACACTGTTCTAGTGTTCATAGATTGTAAACGTGATGACGTTAACACAGGATTAAAAAAAAAAATCAAGAAAGTTTACTTGTTTAGAAATAATTTCATTTTTTCCGCGGACTATTTTTTAGCGTATGTACATTCGGAAAGCGTGGTTACGCAGATGACAGTAAAGAATTGACGTCACGGTATGTATACAATACACCATGGTTTACAATACACCACAAGTGTATTGTGCTAAGGGGAGCTAAACATGGGATTTTACAAACAGAATTCAGCAATACACGGATTGCGTTATTTAAAAAAGAAACAAGACATGTGTTTGTCAGAAACACAATGCCCCGTACTGCCCGCTTTTTTTTTTTTTTTTTTTTTTTTTTACAAAGAAGTGTCTCATGATTATTAATCTCAATTTTATTTCAAGTACATCTATTCAAATATACTTAATTATAAAAAAAGCAATGAATATAGTTCAATCAGTACAAATGTAGTAATAAGAGTAAGTAAAAAAAAGTCCCCATGAAAGGGAAACGCCGCNACAGACAGACAGACAGACAGACAGACAGACAGACAGACAGACAGACAGACAGACAGACAGACAGACAGACAGACAGACAGACAGACAGACAGACAGACAGACAGACAGACAGACAGACAGACAGACAGACAGACAGACAGACAGACAGACAGACAGACAGACAGACAGACAGACAGACAGACAGACAGACAGACAGACAGACAGACAGACAGACAGACAGACAGACAGACAGACAGACAGACAGACAGACAGACAGACAGACAGACAGACAGACAGACAGACAGACAGACAGACAGACAGACAGACAGACAGACAGACAGACAGACAGACAGACAGACAGACAGACAGACAGACAGACAGACAGACAGACAGACAGACAGACAGACAGACAGACAGACAGACAGACAGACAGACAGACAGACAGACAGACAGACAGACAGACAGACAGACAGACAGACAGACAGACAGACAGACAGACAGACAGACAGACAGACAGACAGACAGACAGACAGACAGACAGACAGACAGACAGACAGACAGACAGACAGACAGACAGACAGACAGACAACAATAAACCCCCTTTTTTTTTAAAAAGGGGGCACAAAAAGATGTAAACCGTAGCCAACATATTCAAATAGTGGTTAAAAAATTGCCGTTTAAGTTTATTTTTATCAGGTAATCAATTGCTATCTAAATTAAATAAGCCAAACACTAAATTTAAATACGCGTTTTATTATTAGTATAAATTTTCTCTTTACAAACTGTCATAAAACTTATTTTCACAATGAAGACTATTTATTTTAAACATATTAATATCTATAGGCACCAACATTATACATCAAAATACACAATACAATAGGTACTAGAAAAGAATTGAGAAGAAAGAAATAAAAAAAATATACTCGGGGTAATATATTTATATTACAAAAAAAAAGACGACAAGACATAGGACTTGAAATTTAAAACAACAACTACTTACAACCGGCTTATTTAGAAAATCGCTGGGATTCTTGTATAAATTGTCGGACATGCAGAACAATTTCAGAGTTGTCAATTTTTTCAAGATATTTACTGTATGGTCGAAAAGCAGAATATCGAGCTCAACGACGCTTGTTATTTTGAAGATACTGTTCATATATAATTAGCACTATTGTGTTATATAAGGGAATACAAACCAGAAGTGGTAATTCAATTTGATATCTCCACACGAGCATAGTGGGGATTTGTTTATGTTTGTTTTTTTGTTAAAGATGTGTGTTAAGCTATCTCTATTTGACCCTTAACCTCTTATGAAGTATTTGCAAATAACCTTTCCCTATAATAGTATGACTGTTTTAACCAAGATTCTTTTAAGCTTGGATTCAAATATATTCATTGATTCGCTGTTTTAACATAATCTGGTAATATATTCAATTTTCGAATTACCTCAGTATGAATGAAAGTGTAGATCTATTTTATGATAGCTAACGGTCATTTGCTTTACGGAGATAACACCTAGTAGCAGCTCCGACATGCTGAGGTACCAGGTAGCTCAAATACTGAGGGGTATGTGATTTTTTATTCGTTGTAGACATACATAAGTATGCTTTAAGGGTATTTTATACCTACAACATACGATGAAAGGATATAGTTACAGAGGTACACATGTTACACACACATTAACATACTCATTTATAGGTATACATAGTTATATATGGATTCACATTTTATAATGTAGATTTACATTTTTAAGAAAAATGTTTAACTAGTATTTTCAATACAAATATAGTTTAAGCTACTAGTATTATAAAGAATACAAGACAAACTCACTCAATCAGAATATGTTCAAATTGTTTTCAACATGAATTATAACAGTGTAGTAATAATAGGCCTGTCAAACAGTTATACAGCTACAAAACCAGACAACACTACAACTAGCATATGTACCTACATACAAAAATACAAAACATACAAAATATACATTTTCAGACATTTTCACAGACAGAGTTAACGTAGCTTATTGGTTTTAAGTACTAAAATAATCAACAGACTTATCAAGAACATACTTTGGTGGTTTAAAATAACTCAACAAACTGAACAAAATTTGTTGGTTTAAATTATTTTTTTGCCGACTAAAAATAGTGTGTTAGTTTGAAGTAAAACTCAACAGCTTTAACATAGTTTGATGGTTAAAAGTTTTACATAACAGACTAAACATAGTTTTAGCTGTATAGAAGTTATTCACTCCCAGTTACACAGTGTAAGGCTCTAACGAAATACACAATTTACCAACCACAGTTCATGTGTCTAACATAAAGATGTTATCAACACAATTTCAAATGGTCATGGATTTCAATTATAATTCAATATAAGAACATAGCACTTGTCACTCCATTTTGCCTGGAACAAAAATGCTTGAAACACACAAAAACAAATATATCCTTGTCATTGTAAATGCATTCTCTACTCTGTTATCAAAATGATTGTACACACTTTACATTTGCATGTTTTTTAATTTTTATATGAAATTATAAAATGTTGAAATTCTTTTCACGTAAATCTGGAATTTTGTTAATTTAAGTGAACATTTATTTAGTTATTAATTAAACCAGCATCATTCTATAAAGTTGCTGTGTTTAAAATTGCATTTTCCAAAAAATTATGTTTTGTATATAATTATTCACAATAAATAAAGAAGGCAAAATAACAGGACCATGGAAGTTGTTTGTAGATGACCATCATTTCTTTTAGTAGATTACCATCATTTCTTTTAACAGTGATTTGCATAATCGTGATTCCATTGAATGGTAAAGAAAAATTACTCGACATAAATATCATTATATTATCTTTCAAAAAGTTTAAGAAAATATATAGCTCTTAATTAAAATATGTTTATGTCTGAAATTAAAATTGGCATGAAAAATATATTCACCCCCCACAAATATACAGTAGTCATATATATCTAATATAACTAATCACAGGCATGGAATGAACAGTAACACATAACGGCAGTGTGTCAATATACAGTATTGGCCAACATTTAACAATCACCTTACTCAGTCTTTTTTGTTTTTGATTTCTTAGGTTTACATATAAAGCCTATCAGACAAAAGACTGCTATGAATACATGTGCTATAAAGTACACATTCTTCCAGTAACCGACTGTTTTCTCGTAGGTCAGAAGAAGAAAGCCCATACAGTTGTAGTCGAAGCCGCGCATCTTGAAAAACCAGCACGCCCAATCAAAGATGAGCATTTGCGTGGCAGAACCTCGGCGGAATGCAGCGATCATGAGGTCCTCGGCAACCAGGATTGGCGGAACTGTCAGGAAACTGAGGTAGTAGCCAGGATGTATGCCGTGCCAGAACGCACTGACCGCCATCGTTATTGCAACTCTGCAGATAAACAAGACACTTTATTTGTGAATGAAATACCACAATTCATTTTTTCGAATAAGTTTTAAGTTAATTACAAGAAACCGTATTTTGCACTTAAAAACTGACCTTCTATTTTCCACACCCATCAAATATGCAATTCTTTTAATTCAAAGTGCAGTTTAAAACTTAAATGTAACTTAATACCTCATTAAGACCATATGCTTGTCTTGAAATGACGTCACTAAACTTGGTTGGTGTTTGATATTATATAATGTGTGTAATGTGTACTGTTAATTATAGTGAAAGGTAAATTTGTATTCCCATTTGGGTGGTTGATACTTTGCCAGCTTTTATATTTCCTACACATTACTAACATAGTGTTTAAAAATACTTAGTATGCTTCAAACTTCTTAAACCTGAATCAGAGGTGTGATTTAAGAACAACCTCAGGAGAGGAAAATGCCCTACCCACCTAACAGAGTTAAAATCTTCATTTGTACAGCAAAGTAAATATCTATATGTAAAACAAGAGAATGGCAGAGCGGGTGCCAACACTCGGCTGTGGGTGCAGAAAAAAAAAAGGACCTTTTACCTTGAAGGATGACCTTGACTTTCACCACTCAAAATGTGCAGCTCCATTAGATACACATGCATGCCAAATATGAAGTTTCTATCTTCAATATTGCAAAAGTTATTCACAATGTCAAAGTTTTCGGACGCCGTGGACGACGCGGACGGCGGACAAGCTGGCTATGACATACCTCGGGTTTTCTTCGAAAACATCTAAGCTAATAATTTTAACATTGAAAAGGAGCAAATCTGTTGAAAGGAGGTAAAATCACACCCCTGTTGAATGGTAAGATGGTAGATTTTGCCTCCAGAGGTGCCAGGTTTGAAGAAAATGTAAACTGTTTTTTCTTTCATATTATAATTATTTACAACTTTTCCAAATAGAATATATTTGTCAGTAAAATTATTAAATTGCAGTTTTCAAATACACAAAAATCTGTGAAAAATTCCTATTTAAATAGTTATGTCAAACCCAGCCTACCTCATGGGACCATAACTCCTGGGCAGTCTTCGATGTACACACGCCGCCAGCCAGTACTGAACACTCATGTTCCAGCTACGCAGCCCCTCACGCGTGGTAGGGGCCAGCTCGCAGCCCCTGATGCTCAGGTTGTGCACGGTCTCAAACTCGTACTCCTGGTGACAAACGTCCTTCCCCTCACTTGAAGAATATACAGTAATTTACCACATACCAATCATTCTTTCTGGCACCAATACACACTGTTCTCAACATTCAGACTAATACTGGGTCAGAACCGTGACTTCAAGGGCAAATAACTCAGGAATTTGTTGTCAGAACAGAATGTTAGCATTATAAATTCTCTTTGTATATCCTATTTATGCTACCTTCCCGCCTCAATTTGAAATATAAAATCCTGTAGAATAAATTTTGCAGGGTTTTACAGGACATGATTTTTTAGCATTAATATGCATGCGAGCACCATAATTGCTCTAAGTTTTTGGACACTCTAAATGTTCGGACACCTTCTTTTTTGCCAATATAATAGTATTTTGTGTTCCCATTTTTATACAATTTCATGGCCTTACCACTCTTTAAGGGCGATAAGATTCGAGGGTCCCTCACCGCACTGTGCCTTGGCCACCGTTGGGTATGCGCCCAGGGCGGCAGTGAAGCACATCAGCTCAGACATGATCCATGCAAGGTAGAGACGCGAGCGGAATATCTGGAACATGGGCACCATGTAGGCCACACGGAACCAGAACGGCTGCTCAGAAAACTCCTCTGTGTTCACATACTGTAATAAAGTTTCCTCTCTGTTTATATACTGTTATAAAATTTCCTCTGTGTTTACATACTGTAATAAAGTTTCCTCTGTGTTGACATACAGTAATAAAGTTTACTCTGTGTTTACATACTGTAATAAAGTTTCCTCTGTGTTAACATACTGTAATAAAGTTTCCTCTGTGTTTACACACTGTCATACAGTTTCCTCTGT